>JAHZNJ010002660.1:0-11069 GCA_027744475.1 Lepidocyrtus cf. sotoi NNG-2020
GGAAAGGAAAAGTTTTTTTCCCTTTTTTGACTTCTTCAATTGAATCCAAACTTAAAGTTTTAAAAAAGATTAAAAGCTCAGCAGCTCTTCAACGATTGCTCTTCTAGACATAATAATGCAACTTTGCTTTTGTTTTTTATAAATAAAATTGCAGTAGTTTGTGTGGTGGGGGAGTGATAGTGATAAAACAATAATCATTTCTGTATAAGTTTTAAACTGATGATGATGGCGATGGCGATGATAATGTTGCCGAAGCCCATGAAATGAAGACACGTCTTTATTTGCAGCAGCAAACATTCTGCTTCTACGTAGGTATAGCTTTAATAATAATAATTTTCTTGTATAATTTATCTTATATTGTTGCTGTTCTGCTACTGCTGCTGCTATAATATGGACGTGTCGGTATCAAAATTTTTTAATCAATTTTTTTTGTTTTAAAAAGGGCAAAGGCATACATTATAAATCTTTTTAAACTTTTATAATATGTATTTAAAAGAAAGAAATTATCACTCATAAGGTTATTATTACATTAAAAATATTATAGAAGATAACAACAAGCTATGCATACAACAGATACTTTTTGTACATCAATTTTTTTGCAAGTTTACATCATGTCTGCTGGTCTTTTTTCTCTTTCTTGCACACATTTAATTTCGATGGAGGAATGTGATGTACGCTTCATCCCATTTAGGGCTGGGTGCCTTTTTAGCTGACATAGGTCATTTCAATCGCATTCCAATATTAGTTCTGTTCAATCCTCGAAACGTTTAAAAAGTATTTTGTAAAAAAAGCATAAGTGAGAAAAATGTGCATACATGTATGGATAAAACAAAATCTCTTAGAAAAATAGATTCACTTTTATTACAAAGAAAGAAAGGTCAATGAATAGAAATGTTGAAAACTGCGATGAATGAATTCAGTAAATAAGTGTCGATTTGAATCTTTCATAATACTAAAGGGGTATTATGTAATTTGTAATTTTATTACTAGGTTTGCACTTGCAGAGCATTAATTAGTGACTGGGTTGAGTTGATAAACAGTTGGCGATGGCGATGATGATGGCAATGAATGATGAAGATATGCATTTAATAATATGCATATAATACTTTTAATTGTTGGTTAATTGTTATTTGCACTAATTTAAAATTAGAACTTAAAACAGAAAAATTAAATAAAAAAATGACGGTTGAAAAATTTAAAGTGATTTCCTGATTTATCTTGCTTTCATTTAATATGCCATGCAATAGAGGTGCCAGTGCCGAAGAAGCTGAGTAATGCAAAATGAAAATAAACGGCGCAATTAAAATTAATTTTATTTAAATAGTAAAAATATATGGATTCGATTCGAAATTCAGATTTAATTTGATTTTGGTTGTGAATTTATGCGATGTCGCTTGATTGCATGGCTTACTCCTACGAATGTAATCATTTCCATTAATTTCTTGAAATATTTAGTTTAAAAACGTTTGAAATTAATGTAGAAAATAATTTTTAGAAATATCTTAGCTGACGATGATGCATAATTTTCTTCACTGGCAAGTACCTTATTTATTTCATTTTCAGGTGGAAGAGCAGAGCAGAAACGCTACAATAATTAAAAGGAAGCAATATACCTACTCAATCATATGAAAATTACAGAAATGTTATGTTTTTTTCTAAAATCACATATAGAACTAATTAAAACAAAACATTTTTGTTTGCATTGAATTGGATAAAGAGATGATTATAGAAGATAATGAGGCAAACAAGGAATTCTTTAAAATTCTTATTGTTGCAGAATTTAAATTATGAATGATTTTATTCTTGATTCTAAATTTTGCTCTTGCAACTATTTTGTGAAGGTTAATGGCAAGAAATGTAGAATGACTTTAGGGAAGGAAAAGAATAAAATTTTATGCCTAATTTGTAAAATTAATTGATAAAAATAAATTGAACTAATCCATGGGAACTAATCGTAAATTTTGTAACACAAAAGTTTCCTTCTACAAATTTCCTTGATTTGATGTACGTACGTACAGTACGCTGTAAATATTATTTAATGAGTTAAATAATAATAAAATGAATAAAATTTGTTTTCTTTCATACGCCTTCCGCAATGTTTCATGTTTTATCATAATTATGCGTATTTTAAAATCAAAATCAATGCCCAAATCAGGAATTTAAATGTATCCTTGATTTTGTATAATATATGACCATTACATAATAATTGCTAATCGGCGATAGCTAATTCGTTTTGTAAGTGTGATTATCATCAATTGAATTAAATTTAAAATTTTAATTAGTGTGGGCATGCACGATACTGATTAGTGATTGCGTTGTGCGTCTTAATGAATAGGAAATTTTAATTTTGTTTCCTTTTTTTCAGATACTTTTGAAGTTTTGGTGAAGTAAATTGATAGATAAGAGGGGAATTTTGATTTTGATTTTTTTATTTTTAATGAGTGTTTTTTTTTCTTGGCATTGGCATTATAGTGTCTATAACTCCTTTCGCAGCCGATTTAACACAAGATGACTAGATTCGCAGCTAACACAATAGAAAGAGTTTGAGATAGAGGAAGTTTTTAAATATTTTGATTACTAGAAATGATATGACGAAAGTGGAAATGACCCTTGAAAAAATCAAAAGTAATTTGTAGCCAAAGCAAACAATTTTTTTAAAAAAATGATTATCATGAAATTCAATTTCAATGACAAAGCAGCAAAAAACGTTCTCGTTCTTTTAAACGATGCGACTTAACAACAACCTGAAGCATTTTTGATATTTTTTGCTGATACAGTGATAAACCATGAAGTTCAAAAGTTTTAATTATAACCTGTACAAAAAGGTAAGCTTTATGCCTCATATCACCTAGTTTTTATCATTTTATATAATTTTTTGAACTCAATGATTTACGTAATTCGGGCAGGGCTGAACTTGACTTTGAATTTTTAATGCGTTGCGTTGTAGTTCTGCTGTTTAAATGAAAAATGGCAATCCGCCTAAACTTTTTAAAGCTTAAATTAGGTAGGCAACGAATAAAACTTCAGAGAAATTTTCACAACCTCATCAACTACCTTGACTTTTTTGCAATGTTTTTTTTTTTATTTTAGCTCTTCCTGAGCTTCAATTTATTCACTAAACCCAAAAATAAAAAACAATATTCTCGTTTTTTAAATACATGACTCAATAATAATAAACAATAACATTCATAACAATAATATTTAATACGCAGTACTTCTTGAAAAAAAAGAAAGGGTTTTGAAAATGATGCGGGGAAGTGAGCCAAAAAATATGGCATGTCGTCACTCATTCATATGACTGACTTGCGTCCGTTTTCACACTTTTTTGTAGTGTGTTAAAAAAAACCACCAACCAAATATTTGAAATGTGAGAGAAACAGAGAGTAGCCTTTGATTTTGGTTGCATGCAAGAATTTTTTAGATGATTTAAAGGTTGAGGGAGGATACATTGTTAGTGTTACATTTTTAAACTGAAACATGCATGACTTATTTTAAGGAAGCAATTTAGTCAGTAGTTCAAACAGTATCAAACTTGTTATCCTTATCATCTTTATTGTCAAGTGGTAGTAAAGATGTAACATGGGCTGTGAAGATAAGCTTCATACAAACAAACCATGTTTCCCTTATATTAGAAGGAATGGATACGGATGGTTAATTTTATGAATCAGTGACGATGACGAACGAGGGACCACACAAACTTTAACTTTCAACAATTGGTCATTTTTATATAAAGCAACAAATGTAGTAATTATGCATTGGTACAGTATTATAAAAAATCTTGAGTAAGTGAGAATCGTCATTCCTTTATAAAAAAAATTATCTCATTTGAGTACGGTTTTTTGCTCTCTCTCTCTCTTGATGACTCAAGTCAGTGTATCGTATATTGCTCATTTCCTAATGATAAAATGCATTTTTATAATGAAATTAGTTAATAATATTATTTTGCATATCCGCCCTTCTTCCTTCCGTTATAGGCAATACTTTATACTCCAAATACCATTTGTGTAACTTTTTTTGTCTTTGGAATTTTTTCTCCAATTTTCAGGAACTTGTTTGTATTACTGTACTATGGTACAGTACATCCGGTTGACGAAGATTAACTTCTGCTTTGCCTTAATTTAGCATAATTTAAAGCATTTTGTAACCGTTTTGTTAAGTCTTGTATTATGATATAATCCACTTTCAGACTTTTTGCTTTACGCTAATAAGAAAAATTTTATTTAATGTTTTTGTGGAATCAGGCCACATCAAAGAAAATCTTGATAAGGTGTCAAAAGCCTCAAAGCCTTATTCAGCTTAATTCTAAACTCTTTTCAATTCCTTGTCAATAAATCAACAAAAAATATCAATTATGAAATTGAAGTCGTAAAATTACCTAAAGCTTTAGCTTAAGTAGTTAGTAAGTATTGGTACGACGCTACTCAAGTAATAAATTATTTTTTAATATGATCCAATAAAAGCACCCCGTAGTTCTTTATCCTGTAACACGTCCACAAAAATTTCCAATGAAGTAGCAAATCCTGTATCAAATGAATATTGGGATGCAAAAACATTTTTAAAAAATTACATAAGGCAATTAGATAACTTCTCTGAATAGAAAGAAACAGAAATATGTTCATTCGACCGTTAATAACGTTATGATGAAGGATTCAATCGAATTGAATTGAATGAATGGATTTATTAGTGAGCGTTGCTGTTGTTTTGCTGTTCACTTTGTTTCTAAAATGCTAAGCCGCAGCATTAGAAAATATTTTTAGGCTGCATTTTTTTCTAAAGTAAATGGTCATTTAATAGCTTATTTTGATAGACAAGACAAGACACAAAAATGATATGATGATGAAATGAACCAGATTTACTTTGACTTAAGCTTCGATTTTATTATGGCAGTTGGTAAATATATATTATTCTAAAAATTTTGAGCTATGAAATTATTATGATGATGCAATTTTCAAACTTTAGCCTTATGAAAATTCAAAATCCGTATTATCTAAGCAAACACAAGATGCAATTACAAGTTTATAAAACAATTGAATATCGAACGTGATAACACACTACACGCTGAGTATCACCGTGTGTGGTTCGTGCTTATCTGAATACTCACGCACTGTAATAGTAATAATAACGATAACGATACAAATATAAAATGATAATATCAACTTTTTTGCTTAAATAGTAGTAGATTTTGATTGCTATTCGATGTAGGCACATAATTTTACAAGTTTTAAAACAAACTTTAAATACTATGTCTATCGTAGATAGAATAGAAATAGAAGACTTTTGCTTTTTATTATTGATGCTGCGCTGGCGCTGCGGTTGCAAGAAAACAAAAGTAAGTTTCAGTTTCAATATTGTATGAAGATCATTGCCACTTGTTACACACAGATAAAAAATTGTAAATATCTATTATGGTTTTACACTTATTGGGTAATTGGTGATCGGAATAACAAAGATTTCATTACGATGATCTATGATGATGATGATGATTGATAAGTGCTTTGCTATTAGAAGTAGAATTGATTACCTTTTGAATAATACAATAGATGCATTTACTTAATTTCAATCATTTGTAATTATTTTGGAGTATAATAATAATTTGTTGGAGTAGGTAGTAGGTAGGTACCCTTGAAGTTCACCTTGAAACTATTTTAGTTAAGTAAGTAAATTTTTTCTTTTGTCGATCAACATCGAATCGAAATTCTTTTTATAAATCGAATGTCTGCTGTTGAATAAATTTTGTGTAATTCTATTCGAGGTGAGTCCTTAAAAATATATTTTCACGCAGTTAGTGGATATAGTTGCATTGCATTGCATAAGTGCTGCTGCTGTTGCTGCACTGTTATGAGATAATAGGTATGAATGACCTAAGAACTATGTTGCGGATTTTTTTAGCGTAGAAATAATTATTCAAAGGAAATTTAAAGTAATGAATGTGTAATTGTTGATGAAAAGTTTAAGATAGGAAAATTATAATCATTCATTCCAGATCGATTGATGATGTAGAGTAAGCAAGAACTTTGAGATTGATGATATTATAAAAAGAAAAAAGGTATTTTTGTTAAAATGTTTTCAGCGACAAACCTCGCAATTTTAACAGCAATTTTTTTCATCAAAGTAAAGTTCCTCAAATTCTTATAGGCATTTTTAAGAAATATGTATGTTAGTCACTGAATTGATAGGCTTAAATTTTATAAAACTACTGAAAGCAATCAATATCAATATTGATCAATAACTTTGATAGATTGCTCGTAAAACATTTTGCTATTACGATTATAAATACGTATGAACGCAGTTTTCTATCTTGCTTTGCACAATTGAAATATTGATTTGATAGATTAATTCCACAATTGTAATTAGAATTGAGTTATGTAAATATTTTAAACGAATGCGCAGTATCTTAAAATTAGATTTAAAATATGTATACATAGGTAGTTTATCTATTTCCTGAATTTAGATAAGTAGAAATGACAAGATTTGAGATTAAAACATTTAAACATTACAAAACTAACGCAGATGAAAAGCATAATGTGTTGTGCTGTTAGCAGCGGATAAATTTGAGATTGTTTTGCATAGAACAAAAAGGATTTTAAGATCACTTTACTATACTTATTACTTAAGCAGACGTTAGTCAGTCACGTTACTAAATTCATACATATACCAAGTCACTTTTAGTTCTAAAAAAAGAAGTTGTTTTGCTTAGCTAGTGTGAAGTAAAGGCTTTGTTGTCTTCTTAGAATTTGGTTTCCTGTTTTTCAGTAAAAGACAAACAGACAGAACATTTGACTAATTTCTAAATTTTGCAAAGCGGATCTCTTACATAAATAGCTTAATTTATAAAATTTATTTAATATTTTAAACAGTAACTAGTTCTTAAGTGTATTACATGGTTAGCAGGTCTCCGGAAATGAATTGACTGTGCTGGGGGATGTTAAACATAGAATCAAACAGTTCCTGCAGCAGCGCAAGAAACGATGAGGTAAGCTATTTCAATCTGCACAGAACATGAATACACATCGACATCGACTTCCGTCGCCCATGCATGTCTTGTACTAAATAACAGTTGTAACTTGTCTGATTTCATTAAATTAATGTAGAAATTCGTTAAAAACTTAAATTTTTGTAGAGATTAAATAATAAAGTTGAAAGTTTATTATTTTATAGCTCATTCATAATTGACACTGTTGAATTGTAAAGTGAAAATATTATTCAATGTCTATCCATCATCTGAAATATAACAATGCTGTAAGTGATGGCAAAACCAAATGTCTGCAAAAGTAAATAGTATTTTAAAAAATCGCTTATTAAATCCGTAACATGGTAAAAAAATATTAGTAATAATTTTTTGTTCAATATCTACCGAGCTCAAAAAGTTTTTCGTCAAATTGAAGAAAGAGCAAGAAAGTCCGATTGGTTCTTTGTCAATGTCAAGACTCAAGGTCACCAGCTTCAATCCTTCTTGCGTTTTACAACGGTCATCCCATTGGTGCGATGTTATGTAATTTCTCAGAGTTTTTTCAATCTGATTGTAATTATTTTTGATTAATTCAATATTATTTTCTTGTTTTCTGCTACGTATTTTTAAAAAACTGAAATTCTTCTTTAGGTATTAATCAATACCTTCACTTGTGAATCTACAGCCACCCTTAGAGCCATTCCGCCCATTACCATGTGTGCAGCCATTATAAACTTTGTAATGCTTTTGGTGCGTCCCAATATGAGAAGTGGGAATCCTGTTACGAAGCAAACGATACAGACGCAAAACGCTAGGATGAAATGCCCGAAGAGTGAGTTTGTTAAATTCATTGTTTCCTTCATTTTTCTGTAGTTTTCCAGAAGCTGAATTTTTAAAACGTTTATTACAAAATCGAAAACATTTGACGAATATTGGTTAATTGATAGAATTGAGGACTACCAAACCAAATGCTTACCTTGGGAATGTTATCAAATGAAGCTTGGATGGAAGGGCAAAATTTGTTATCCGTTGTATATTTAAATGCTAAAGTCAATATCATCATGAAAATTAGTGACGTGTTACAAACAGCGATTGAAGAGCAGTAAAAAATTTGACGGAGATGCTTGCAGAAGTTACATGAAGCAAATTTACTAAAGTATTGAAAAGGATGAACTCCAATTTCATCAAAAGCTGGTACTAAAGATGCGGCAATGAAATTGTAAAAACTGTCAGGCTCAATTCCTCCATAGTTGGAGTGAATCCCTTGAATAAAGGATCCAACTATGACTTCCAGAATTACTAAAACAGTCTAAACAAGCAAAAACAATTATTACGTAAGATTACGTAAGTCAGTTATATTTAAATTAAACAAGTTATTGCGTACTAAGATTTTCTCATTTTTAATAGACATTGGAGCCGTAGAGCTCATCATTTCTACTAATTCAATGATATTTTCCTGTTTAGTCCAAGCAATATATTGAAGAATGGAGACTCCAACCACAGACGAAATTATGCTGATAGAATATAACGCTGAGCTCAAACTGTACTTGTTATTTGCATAAATGCAAACTGAGAAAACAACCCAGATTGCATTTAAAATTAAAATGTAACCAGTTACGATTTTGCAGAAGATCTGAAACAAATATTAAATTTAAAAATTGAGAATGAGTTTGATGAAATTTTAATTTGATTTTTTAAAAATATTTTTAGTTGATGAATTGACAAATTTTGCACCTTTTTCCATTTTATCTCAATCGAAACAAAATTCCCTGTTTTATGACTTTCAATTATTTTGAATGGAATGAAACAGAAGAAGGAAAGAATATCAATGAAAGTGAGGAAATAAGGACATTGTTTTCGATGTAGATGAGCTAATGCACCCATTTTGCTAATTGTGTCACAAGTGAAGATGAAGAATAACGAAAAACTTCATAACTAAGACTTCGGTCAAATTCCAGCGATAAAATTTACAAAGTGGCTATAATAATGGAGAAGGCTCTAATGCTGCAGCATTTTTTTATTTGTACCGATTATTCCCAAAATGATTATTCCCAATCTTATATTTCTTGGGAGTTGACCTACAACGCCTTTAAAAAATATTATTTCTAACACTAACTGATTACAAAGAATAATTTAATTGACTGTAGACTGGCAGATATACTAACTTATTTTGTGCCAGGTAAATTTTTGTTACTCCTCCCATCGCCAAAATAAACTTTCCTTTCCCATGGTTTGGAATATGATAATATTGTATGTGACGACTAATCCGAATGTCTAGTCCAAAAGCAAGCATTATTTTTAAAAATTAAATTTTAAAAAGTAATGCGTTTGTTCTAATAATTTTAGTAATTTAGTAATTTTACCGAACTCAGAAAGTTTTTTGTTATTGTGAAAAAGCTGCAAGAAATGCCGATTGGATCTGTTTCCATATCCTGGCTCAAAGTCATTATTTGAAGCCTTTCGTCTGTAGAGCAGCTCGCTTTCTTTCCCCATTGATGAAGTAAAACCGACCTTCGGATGCATTCGTAGCTCTAAAAAAATGGAAAAATTAGTTTTATTTCTTATTTAGAAGAGCAAATGCGGTGAGAAATGATAGACCTTGGAATGAATGCACGAAGCAAGTAAAGAAGACAGCACAACAGGTATGAAGTAGAGGAACATAAAAAATCTGTTTAACGAATCCTTGTCATACAGAATTAATTGTGGAAACAATGCCACGAATGCGACTACGGCTATGTAGAAGAAAAGAAAAAAGCCTCCAAAAATAGATTTTGCTACCGCTGCAACATTTTTCATTCTCTTGTAGTGGGTCAATGTCTATGAGAGAGAAAGGAACTAAAATTGAAACATTAATTGAAATGTTTACTGAAAAATGTTTTTTCAATAAATACCAATTGGACATTCCCACAAGAAGATTCCATATCTGGCAAAAATTGATTATCCACAACGTTTTTTAAAGTCAGCACAATCGCCAGCATGAACTTCATCATCAAGTTTAAAACGTCTTGCAATAAGCTCAAGACTGAAATGCCAATTAGTCGTAAAATATGAGGAGATATGTAACTGCTCAGTAATTGCATGGGATGCAATCCTAATTTATGACAAATTGGAGAAAGCAGCATTCTTAAAAACTCGTAGAAATTTTTGCTGTTGCTGATAGCCACTCCAACAAAGCTGCTATGAATAAACGATGGAATCCCAATTCCCAAGCATATCGTGAGAACCTGAATTACATAATTAAACATGGTTAAAAATTTATTTATATTTAACGAATTGCAATTGCAAAGAATCAGTACCAGGGCCTTTGCTCTGAGGGAAGTCCCGTTAGGGCAGTATGTACTGGTTAGCTGTACAAAGTGTAAAAGTCCCTTTTGCTTTCTCCAAACTATGAACTGCATAATTGTGAAGGCACTTCCAGTAGCAATCTGACTTATCAGGTAAAATGTACTTGTAATATCATGCCTGACGCTTGCATAACTGTAGATGAAATAGCTTAACCAGAGATGATTTAAAATGAACCAGAATAAATTTGTGATGGCGCAGATAACCTAAATACAATTAATAAATATAAAGGCAAACAGTTTTGCTTCATTTGTTTTAGAAATGATTTGTTTGTTCAAGTCTTACGGTATTCCATTTTGATTTCTCCAAAATGTAAGCTCCAGATTTAGAATGTTTTTGGAATTTGAATGGCACAATGAAGAAGAATGCGACGAAATTGATTATTGTTGTAAAGTATGGACATTCTTTATTCCTCAAGTTAGTTACTGTCGACGTGGAAGGAAGGAAAGCCGCCATTATTGATAATATGATGTAGCTTAACTTAGCAAACAACATTATACTCAAAAGCAAAAACTGTCAACAGTGTAGTACTGTAAAAATAAATGACAGAAAAGAGAAAAGAGTTCTCCAAAAATATGAAATTGTTTAAAATCAAAATTATAATTGTTTTCTATCGATCGAACCAGAAGTGGAGCGTGTTTAAGAGCAAATTGATTTTAAAAAAGCTGTAAGCAAATTAAACTCTAAATTACTAAAAAAATATGTCTTTTGACTTGAACAAATACTTCCATAATTATCATTTGATTAGTTCCAGAACACTTGCTCCTTATCCATAACT
>JAHZNJ010002661.1:0-15122 GCA_027744475.1 Lepidocyrtus cf. sotoi NNG-2020
AAAAGGAACTAATTTTCAAGTTGTTTTCTAACAAATCAAGTATTCCCACCTGAAATGGTGGTGAAAACTAAAATGAATAATGCATGTCTTGAAAATTGTATCATGAAATCATGTCTTTTGGTAACAGTCCATAATAAACATTTTATTGTTGTTTATGATGACGATGTTGTGTAAAGGAATAAGAGACTTAATGAACCACAAACCTGGAAGGTCAATATAAAAATAAGGAACAGGGCCATATAAACAATCCGGTAAAGTACAACTTTCTCCCCTCCCAATCCAATGACGAAGAGCATGATGGCAACCACCCAAATCCAGAATTTTGTGAGGACATCTTTGATAAAATTCCCGATGGTTGTCATAAAAGTTGGCTTACTTTGCTCTTTCTTTCCACGTGCTTGAAGCTCTACACAATATAGACACGTAATCAAACAAACAACAACCACATTTATGAGACTTTTGGGGTCACTTGATACCATTTCAGTTTACTTTTCAAAATGTATAATTCATTCCATTATTATTATTATTATTTCATTCTTCATTCTATATTACAGTGAAAGTTACGGTCATGCAACTACAATCTTTTCATAGGTTGATAAAAAAAGCTACGATAGAGTGTTTTTGTGTATAAAGAGTAAAGAGAGAAGAGAAAGAGTGTATAAAGTGCAGCTGGGGCGGTGAATATACCTGAAATGTGCGTACCCGTGGTTGTAGTGGTTACTGTAATACGGAATGATTCTTGAGCCGCATCTTCAATTATTGCTCGCCTGTTCTTCTTCTCCATCACGAATTGGCGGAGAGTAACCCAAAACATGAGAGTATATAAGCTCTGTAAAAATCATTATATTCATATTTAATATAAGAATTTTATTACTAATATAAATGACACGGATAAGATTAAGATAAAAATGACATCGACTTCCTTTCACTTATCATTTTCTTATTATTTTTTACTTTTACTTGTACATCATTTCTTACTTTAACGAGGATGGGGTGAAATGGAAGCTCATCATTTGTTGGGCCTAAAAGAAGAAGAGAGAAAGAGAAAAGAAAATCACGGACGGAAAGTGAAAGAAGGACACACGACGATCATCATGACAAAGTTTTTGTCAAGCATTGAATTGTGTCGTCGAGTGAGTCGTGCCGTGGCCCACATGCATGCATCCATATAAAATTCTTGGTACAACTTGTTGGCATTTCACAAGAACGAAAAACCTTTGTCATCTTATTCACATTCGTATGTTTTACTCTACTTTTAAACCAACAATCAGTGGTTGGTGGGTATTATGTAAACATTACATGATGCAATAGATATTTGCGTAACCTTTTTTATTGTGTTTTCCTTAAAAATTAGATCTTTTTGCTGGCAAAGCAAATATAGTTTATGTAATAACTGTTTTAAATAGAAGGAAAGTAATGCATACCATCATGATAATATTTGTACAAATGTAGGACGACTTTATGAGTAAGTCAAAGACACTGAGTAATCCGGTTAGGAGTAAAGAGTAGCCATCATCCTCGAATGAGTCTTGTGCGGCTTCATCTGTATTAAAAAAGAGGATGAAAGGGAAAGCAATTAACCATTGATGTTCAAGCTGTTACTACGAAATTCAGCTTGAGTCATGCTTTGTTTGGACAAGGCATTGTCAATGCCACTTTGCTATTAATTTATTCATTTCACCCCAAAAGCTGTACCACTAACCTGGAGGAACTATGCAGCCTTCGTTATTACTTGAGTCTCTGGAAGTAATTGAGGTTCCTCTTGGTAAGCTTCCAGGGGATGTTAATCCACCATCATCGGCAGAGAAAGATCTCGCGCTAGATCCATACCTTCCTCTTGACGTGCTTACAGTCATTAGCTGTTAGTGGAACAAAAAAAGAGTTCCCCCGGAAAAAAACAAAAGTGGGTCTTCATTAGCATTTTTTTAAATTTCCAGATAGGGAAAGCAAAAAACTCAAATTGAGGTTTTTATTGCAGCGCTAAACAAATCAAATGAATGTGATTAGTAAGCTACGAAAATAAGGTTATGTGGAAAACAAAGCAAGAAAAAAAGCTGCTTTGGCGAGTAAACAACATAAAAAAGTAATAATTTTCCAGCTTATTCAACATTTTTTAAGAATGGTGTTAGTATAAACTGCGTCCAATTTTGAAGGACACACCGACCCACAACACAAAATCTAATTTAAAAATGTAAATGTATCTATTAGCCCCAAAATTAAAAATTCCGTTTACATTAGAGAAAGCCTAAATTTTCAAGGAATGCTGAAGAAGCTGACCATTTTTGTAGCTGCTTGTGTAATTAAGAATCATTCTTCTTTGATTGCGTAAAAGTATTTCATCTCCCAAAATTCTTTCTTGCCTGAATCAAGAAATTTAGCCAATTTAGCGGAAAAGTTGTATCCTGACATTCGCCGACGCTCCACACTAAAAGCTAACACGGAACATTAATTGCCAGCGATAAAAATGCATTTTACTGTAATTCCACCGACTCATTGTGGAGGAATGCACGGTGAAAAAGATGCACAACAACAAGTTGCAACAAAGCCAAAGAAAGACATAGAAGAAAAAGACATGACATAGGAAGAACCTACACAGAGGACATTTCACATCAGCTTTTTTACAAATGAGCGCACAAAAAATGCAGTCAAGTTTCAGTAAGTAGACAGCACACACATGGACGAAAACACATTCGAATTTGTTTTACAAGAACATTGGGTTAGGCTTGCCTTGCGATGCGATATGCATGCTTGTTTTTTATATAAACAAAAAGTTAAATTGAAAAGTTTACTGGTGTAGTTTCACTCTGGCTGTCAGCTCGTGTACGCGATACTATTTGCTTTGGTGCCACAATGTTTCCCTTGTAATCCTACATAGAAGCAATAAAAAACATTATAAAGTGGGGAGATGCTGCAGGAGAAAGTATTTTCCGGAAAGAAGAAACAAAAAATTGACCAAAAACTGAAAGGAAATATAAAAAATGCTAAAAATGGATGCAAAACTGAACCCAATTTTTTGCACGGAGAAAGTAAAAAACATTCTTTCCTCATCTAAAAATTCAAGCTGGTGCTCTAATATGCCGCTAAAGTATTGGATGTTTTCTCTTTTCCCTAAAGTTTTACTTAAACTAACGTTTTTCTAGCCCTTTATTACATTTTGCAGAAAAGCTCTTATGGCTTCTTAAATGATTTATAACATTTTTTTGCAAAAATAAAACAGTAAAAAAGATACAGCTTATTTCATTCTTAATATATAGGCTCTTTAATATGATAAAACGTATTTAGGTTCACTGTGTAGAAGAATTATGTGCAATAATTTTTGGGAGCTTTCCGCATCAGTTCGGTTTTCAATTCTAGTTGATTTGCATATTATTATACCACAGCAACCCAGCCCATCATAGTAGAAGAATCAGATAAAAAAGCAAAAGTTCGTGGAAAAAGTTTAAAAAAAGAATGGTTGTTAACTCGTGTTGCAGTACTAACTGCGTATATTGCGTTATTGTAGAAGTCACTTTATAGCGAAAAAAAAATTATTTTTGCTGCAAATCTTTGTGACAGCGAAAAAATGTAAATAAGTATTTTTGCATTATTTGCTACTTGAAAAAAAACACTACCACGAAAGAAGAAAACGAAAGGGGAAGAAGCTTTTGAGTCAGAGAAACCATTCCATGAGCTGCTTGTTAAACTAGATAAAATGTCAAGAAAAAAAATTTGCAAACTAAGCGATTAAAATTTATTTGGGACGTTTATTACTCTACGAGTAGATCTTCCCTGACGTCTCATGGTTTGCCTGCGATTGAGACGGGCCCTTGCTCGAAGGTCACCCAAGCTCTCATGTCGACTTCTGGATTTTCCTAAGATGGCATACTTTTCCTATTTTCACGCAGCAGCAACAGCAGCAGAAATACATAATATAGTAGTAACACGCACGTTATAATAGGAGGTTACGCATTATTATTGTTTCAAAAATTATTATAAATTATTCACTATTAATTTAAATATTTTTTGCTATAAAAATCCCCAAAATGTAATATTTTCTATGAATAATTATTGCATAATTTACTAATTAAAATTCATGTAATTTCCGTAAATAGTTAATTTAAAAACATTTAAATATTCTATACAAAAACAATACTAATTAATCTTGGTGAAAGCATTTCCGGTGTTAGTTTTCACACTGACATTGACTTTACTGTTTAGTAAAACTAATTCAACTTTCCAAAACACGTTTGAATCTTTAATGATTTTTTTAAAAATTGAATACAAAACATAATATTTAAGATTCTTTCTTACCTTACTACTGGTGAGGAGAAGCGTTTTAGCTTCGTAAACAAGGAGATTGTATAAAATGAGTAAGGTAAATGGATGAGCCCAGCTCGGCCATTTGAGACTTAAGTTAAACTCGGCATCTCTAGGATCTTCGTTACAATCTGTTTTTATAATTTGAACTAAACCTGAAAGCCTAATAAAATTAGAATAGAATTGCAAACATTTTAGAACATTTTGTAAAGCCAACAAATAATTATTAAAAATACAAGAAACTTTGCATCAACATGTACCTTGCAATTAACGAGTCAGGCGCTAAAATTTCCTGCATAATTTCTAACTGATAAACAAAAAGAGCTCCAAAATGGACCGCGACGTAAAAAGCTAAGATCACATAAATCCAAGCGAACACTTTGTTGTGAATATTGATGGATCCGGTAGCCCAGGCGGTGGCCCCACCAATAAAAATAATAAAATACACCCCACTTGCAACAGAGGGCTGAAGTGAGGAAGTGAAGCAGAGAAAACCAAGGATAATGTAGCTCCCCACGGAGGATAATATCTTCGAGAAGCTGTCCACTTTCCCCGCATCACTCACAGCCTCCGGAGCTGACTGACCCTTCGTGAGTATGTTTGAGATTGAGAGGTAAATTAGAATTAGCCCAATTAGGGCTGCTGCATCTGGTCCCAGCCATCTTATCAGGGGGAACCATGATAAATTGTCTACTTTTATTAGACCTACGTGCCTCAAAACTTTCTCCAGTAGAGAACCTATGCATGTAATGAGAATCAAAGTGATAATCCGGAAATGTCGAATATCTACTGTATAAGATATTGACTTGTTTTTAATTAAATTTTACAACGCCAAATCTTACATGGTTCTAGGAACTGTCCGTAAGGTGCCCAAATTAACAAAAATGTTTGAAAAATAACTTGGGAAATAACAGTAATAAATCCTACGAGTAAACAAAACCGCAGAAATCTCCCGGTATGCCCAGCTGCAATAATTAGAAAATACCGTTTTTGTATTTTCGACATGATGTTTCATTCATTCATTTAATTACCTATTATCCATTATCCAGTGCAATTACGTAATTATATAGGCAATTGCTAAATACCTTTGAAGTTTTGAACAGTTGGGCCGGGAACCAACGGAAGATATAAAAAGAGAAGGTAGTAGAGAAATGACAGCCCACATGGTCGAAAGACAATGCCTAGACATAAAAACAAAATCGTGCTGTAGTATTTTGTGACTGGTGAAATGACGCAATTTCAGTTTGATGGTTTTGTGCAATGCGTTATCAACTTGATCAATGCAACATCCACCAACATGTCTGTTTGTGACACGTTCATTTAATTAGCATAAGTCTGCTACATTTAATTTCACTTTTGTTTAATAGTACTGCGGAAGCTAAATATTTTGCTTTTCGTTGCATTTAAATAGTATGTTCTCGGTGCCTAATTTAACCATATACATAAAACGAGATGGGCTGATGTGATAACACTGCATTTAATTATACCTTTCGCGAATGATACTTCACCCCAAAACAAATTATTAGTAATATATTAGACGTAGATATTTTATCATCTCGTGATCCTCATTTATTGCTTCGGTTTTTAATATTATGCTTAGACATACCGCAAGCAGACTTTATTACCTTGTCTCCTATCATTACTCTCCCTTTCAACCACAAAACAAGCTATCATATCATATCTTTTAACAGGAAAGTAAATGACAAAAAGAAATAATCGAGGGAGTGGGTGGGTGGATTGTTTTCTTTCATGTGTGATGCATGCATGGCGTTTTACTGTCATTCTTTCCTGTTTGCATGTCTATGTCTAGGAATCTTTTTTCCATAGAGTAAAGTAAAACTTTTTATTCTCTAACCGCAGCAACGTACTAGTCTTGTCTGAATTAAATGAGTGACTCCGTTGATCTTTCAATTTGCCACTTTCTTAATTTGTCAAGTTGATGATACTGCGGCTTTGTTTTGCTAAAAAGGAAAAGTTGGGTGGAAACCAGCACGTTTTTACAATGTAGAAAAGTGCTTTCTTCCTTCATATTCACAGCTACTACTACTACCAGCACAAAACATAACAAAAGACAAATAGAGACGGTTTAACAAGATAGTCATTAGTCACTCTTTCTTTCTCTCTCTGTCGCTCTTTTTACATTGTAGAGAGTTGATAGAGTTGATGGCCTCCTTTACTTTCAATATTTTAGTAGTTCAACGTGCCCCTCTTGAAAGAAAACCGGTTCGGTTACGTAACGTAAGTAATAACAGGCGATCGGTGAAAGTAAGGTAAGGACACGGCACAAGTTACAGGGAAAAGATTACTCATACTTGTGCTTTCTGCCACACATACAATATCATGTCATGTCCCTATCTACTTTTACCTTCATTTTCGCTAGGAGTGAATACCACTGCATTGTCATTATTTTATCTACCTAGAGATGATTCACTTACTTTTACTACAATATTCCAAACTGTACAATGCTCTCCTACTCCACTCAATCTCAGCATACCTTTTCTACTTGACCTAGATAGAAAGCATAATATAGTATAAAATATTATGGTGATTACCCTCTCGTCATCCTCATCATTATTATTACAATGTGATATGATTATATTATGTGAGTTATTGCGGGGGAGCGAAACGACAGAAAAAATCTGAGCTATTGTTGTGTGATGATGAGGTATAATGTCTTCCACTTTCATTCATCGCAACGAAAGGTTACACAGCACTAAAGAGCACGTTGTATTGATTTTCCCCTGTCTGTGTTTTTGACGGGTGAGGCTAGAAAGGAAAGCCATGGAAGAAGACAATAATGACAAGAAATCGGAGAGAAAAAAGCTTTTGACTGAGGGAAATCTAGGAAAAGGAATTGTCTGTGCAAAAAGCGCTGTATTAGTATTTCATGTACTAATTACAAGAAAAGTATTTTGTGTACCTGTGCCTAGGGTTGGATTTTTTATCTGGTCTTTTATACTATTACGGTACTAGCAATTAATAGCTGTTGTCAGTTAAAAACAAATAAAAACATAGTTTAGGAGAATCTTGTAATTTTTTATGATTTGTATTAACTCCTTTCATTTTCATTTTTACTTTTAAAGAATATAAAATGTTTAATGAGCGAAAATGTTTGTTGACAATAATATCCTATTCTTCACGTGCAAGCTGTCCACTCCTAAATTGTGAATAATACCAAGCCTTTATTTTTGAGGTCATACAGATATGATATGTTGACAAACATTAAATCATCATTCCGTCATATTATCACTCAATATACCGTCTTGTCTTTCATACCTCATCATGTCTTAATTACATTACAACAGCAAATGCTCAAAGCATAAAATAGTTTTAAATGGTTATGATTGTTGTGACGCTTTTTAATTTAACAGGCAGAGATATATCCTGACAAAGCTGTTAACTACGTTATTTATATACTAATATTGACACCATGTAAATAATATTGTATGTCTGGTACATTTTTAAAAATATGCTTTTGTACGTTTTTCAGTTTTTAAAAGAAGAATCGTCATCGTCGTATGAAAAGTAAGTACCTATTTAAGCTTACTTTTAAAGTTTAAATCTACGTAATCTTTATCGGAAAGTGTGCGAGTCAATAAATGGTTATTATTATGATTAAATGTTACATAACATTAATTATTTCAGTTAAGAGATGCATGACGTTAGCGCTTTCTCACATCCATTAAATAAGTTAGTAGTAATTGAATGTATCTTTGATTAAGCTGCATATATAGTACACAACTTCTCTATATAGTTATGCCATTTTGCAGTATTAAATTAATAAAATTATGCAATCCTCTCTCTGTGTCTCTTCTCTGCTCGATTAAAACATATTATATGACTGGATGAGTTAGCGATTGGCAATGAAAGAAGACGATCCCAACTTAGCGTTTTCCTTTATCCTTGAAAACTGGCCAAACTGGGACACTACTTTTGTTACATTATTATCAATTCTCCTCTGTTCTGTTAATATTATTGAAATGACTTATTTTTGTTCGCCATTTTAGAGAGAAAATCACATATTTCATGTTATTTTGACATTAAGAAACGGAAAGTGAGAGTGGAAAAAGAGATAATAGATAAGTGAAAGGAACTTACATGTAACCAAGAGGAAAGGAAGCACAAGCCTGATGTTATTTTCACATTAAGAAACGGAAAGTGAGAGTGGAAAAAGAGATAATAGATAAGTGAAAGGAACTTACATGTAACCAAGAGGAAAGGAAGCACAAGCCTGAGTAAAACATTAGCTAGTAAAGTACTTGATGCCATTTATTTTTTGAAATCCGCCCAAAATGGCCAAGTTTTCCTTATGTTATTTTACGAGTTTCTCTTCACAGATGAAGAAGATATTGACGTGCGTGAGTGGAGGAACTCTGTTCTTCCGCTGTTGCTGTTGAAGCATTTAATCCAGAGAGAAGAAACTATAACTCCGATGCAAAAATATTAATAAAAAAGTTGAAAATGAAGGCCGATATATGTTGATACAGGAGACTTCCTCTGGATTCTGGATGCCCTCCCTCCCTACTTACTTTCCACTTTCTTTTTTTTGCAATTGAAGAACAGGAAAGAGGAAATATTTCCTTTTGCAAGGGGAAGAAGAAGGGGGAAGTCGCAGTAGTGATTTTTTAAGTAAGAAGTATAAAACAACGTTGGCAACTATTGCTGAACAATGTGGAGCAGTTTATGACTTGGTTTTCTTTCTTCTTCTTTTCTTCTCTTTCTACGTTCTTCCTTCGTGTCGATGACGGGTGTCTATTGTGCAGCAGTAGCAAAGAACAAACATGAAGTAAGCAGGTTTTTGTTTCGTTTCCTTCAGCAGGAAAACTATTGGCTACTTGACAGAGTAGTCCTCGTTTTCTTCCACTTCCACCTTTTCCCTCTCTTCCGTTTCCAGTTTCATGCCGAATTAGGCTTCTTGGCTGCTCTTCTCCATTTTCCCTGGTGTTTTGATAGAAAATAGAAATAAAATATATTGTCATATCATCTCATTTTCAGTACACACAAGAATATGTTCCAGCAGCATGGCTTTTAGTAATCCATCAAAACTTTCTATACTGACGTGTGCGATGCATGCCTAATAGTAATGTTATGCCTATTTATCTCCTGCCAAAAAAGTTGTAATGAATATAAATTAGCATACAAATTATTCGCCTAGTTTCTTCCTTGCATGTAGGATTGTTTTACACGAAGAAGAATTTAGTATTTAGAGAAACAATTTTATTTTTGCCTACTGAAAATGAAAAGGGAAATGCTACGCTTGCTTTATGAAAATTGAAAATGCAGGAACAGTAGTAGCGTTGTTTTTGAGCCTGCCTTTAAGGTTTTTTTATTGTTCTCGTTTACTAATAGGCCTTAAACATGGCGCATGACTTTCGTAATTACTTAGACGTCTTCAACCCACATGAGCTGGGGTAATTTTGCTGTTACTCCCGTTCTTTTTAAAAGTTTTGGGAATATATTCTTCTCTGATACAGTGTTTAGCTACAATGCATTAAACCACAGCTACTAAACACAGCTTTTACCTAGTAAAATGAGAAATTACGTAATGATTTTTATTTTAATAATGAGGTAAACCAAGAGGAAGGAAGTCTGGAAATACTTCCGTACATTCTTTCCCCGCCCTTTCTAACCTCTACAAAGAAATTTAAGTGCAGCGTATGTAAATCAAAATGACCTTTTAAAGTTTCTGTTGCGCAAATACGTAAAAGTAAATAACTAGGCACAAGACGAGAAACAATGATATTCTCGATTAATTGTTATACTGTGTCTAAAGGTGGGCCCGGTTTGCTTTTAAAAATAAGCATTATGAATGATGTGAATACTCGAAATAGCTTTATATAATATGCGCATCCGTTTACTTAACAAACTGATGATTAATTCCTGTTCATACTAATGTTTTTAATGACTAATACAATAGTGAAATACCATGCTTGAAACACATATTAACTGTTAAACACAGAAATGCTCTGTAAAAATATAAACAATTCAGTAGATCAAACTTAACATGCTTATCAAAATAAAGAGCAAGATAAAATTAGTACAGATTAAGCCACTTGCAATTTGACTGTAATGATGCTACAAAAGAGTCATCTGATTTGATTATTTGATTGAAATAATATTATATCATTTTTCAAAGAATGCGTAATAAACAATAAATAACTCCCCTGCTGATTTAATACTGTGGATGTATTGGATATTGAATTACTTTATTCACGCAATATTTTCTGATGAAAATCATATTTTTATTGTAGATGATGATGACTCGCAGCTTTCGTTGTAAATCGACAATTCTCTGCGCTGCGCTGATGCGGCAAAACCAATCATTTCAATTCTAATGGGAAAAAATCAGAGGAAATGGGATTACGAAAGTGTGCATGATCCGTCAGTTACAATTTGTAATAAAAATGAGTTTCAGCAAATAATCTGACTTCTTTTTTAGTTTTTGTGCTGCGTCATAGTACAGATACGCTACATAAATAATTTAACCTAGTTTAATACTAAAAGCGGAGCCAAGCATTAAATCTGCCTAAATTTTTTTTGTTATTGGACGTGACAACCTTCTAAAATACTTCGTGTGCCTAAGCCAAATGCAATTTATTACTTTCATGCATGATCTTTTGAGCTAAGCCCTACTATTTTTAGTCATAGTCGTAGTTATCATCGTAGACTTGCAATAATTTATTTCTTTTTGATTGAGGAAGTGTGACCAAAAAAATAAAAATAAATAAATATATGCAATCAATCAATATTTTTATTAGACAGCGATGCATTTATATAATAAATATAAAATAAAATTATTATAGAAAAAACCGCAGCAGACAGATTGAATTGGAGAAAGGTTTCAACGTGGAACTTACATGCACAGATTGTAATCCAGTCCAGATGAATCCAACTGGTTCACATAAAATTCTTCTGTTTAGGATCCGTAATCCGTTCCGTATTATGCAGGTAATATGAAATGAGGTATTTGTGCAGAATAAAATCTGCGTTTCGAAGAAGCACTACACCTACACTTACAATACACTTATGGAAATGACTGTCGTAGATTTACTATTTCCATATGCACCCATCAACAAAAATCATTTTATGTTTCTAGAACCGACTACTACTAAATCTAAATGGAATCCACTTGGAAGAAGTCTGAAACTAAATTGACGTATTTTCTCCAAAGAAAAACTGTTTCCGTACGTTATTCAAAGTACAAACATTTCATTTATTTTTAGGATTAATTCACCAGGATAACTGTTAAGCCTAGTCTATGCAGAATGCAAAAGCGTTTCTTTTTTCCTTCTAGCAAAATCGCAAAATAGTTTTTATCGAACACCAACGAAGAAAATTTAAGTACAAAACTGTAGAATTTCAAATCTAAACAATTTTCAAATGTTCACATGTTTTTCTCCTTCGGCAATGTTTAGATTATGCCTATTCACTGACGATAAACGGAAAATTCAACAAACTTACAACTTGACAGATTCATCCTTTCACATTCATCCACTGACACTTCTGCAACAACACTGCTTTGCGCTTCATACATTCTCTCAGGTGCGTGTGTGCATGTAAAAAACAATTTTAGAAAAAACTGAATGGATGCGGCGAATGGATTGTCCAACACCCTCCTAAACATTATCTGTTACTGTCCAAACAACCAAAACTGGACTTCTGTCCTGTGTTGTGCACTCTGTTAATACTTAACGATGCGATGATGCTGCAGCGTTTGCATAGTAATTCAATAGCAGAAAAACATGTGGCCTGGCCAGCCCGAGTTAAATATCTCTCTTTTTGCGAGCCGAAGCCTTTTTCTTTAGTTTTAACCTTATCTCTTCGCTTAAGTAAGTCAGCGCTCCTTTCCTTTCTAAAACTACAATTTCATTATGGAAATACTACATAGATTGCCGACGAGGTGTTACCAGAGAAGAATGAGAAGAAAAGAGGCAAGATGAGAGGAGAGAAATAAAAGTGACGAAAAGCGAAGTATCTTCTTCAGAACATAACACAACGAGAGTAAGACATGAACTGGTCGCTGGCTTTAGTACTTGTTGTTAAACATCGTCATGATCATGATCATCACTATCGAAATCAAGCGATACCATAAAAAAAAGTACGTACACACGGTTATAATATTAGGATGGTGTAAAGAAGCGAAGGAGCAGCAGCAGCGCAGAGGTGATGTTTTAGTAAAATACCAACCAAGAACTATGCGAGAATCGAGCAAAAACATTTTCCACCATCCACCACCATCGTCCTTAGTAGTTCACTTTGTTTAGTCAGTCAATCCTCTTTTCACGCTTCCCATATGCCTTTATCATGCATCGTACCGTTTGTTTCATCCTCATCCTCAGTTTTTGTTATAAGTTATCCTTGCTTACTCCAATCCAATGATGATGGCATGTTTCTCTATCTGATTCTTTACTCCTCGTTTGAGTTTGGTTCTGCTACTATGAGACACGCTGCGCTTCTTGTTTTACTGTTTCTGCACATGAATCCACTTCTGGAATATTATGTAGTAAAAATTTTCTTATTTCACTCGCGTATACAAAAACACTGAAGAGCAGAAGCCACCCCATCACCATCATTATCAACATCATCGTCACCACCACCAGCAGCAGCATCACACGGAAACCCATCCGGAGTTACTTTTTAACAATATGGTTATTATACCATTTTATTTCATTACTTTACATAATGACTGTTGTCAGTCAGTACCATCATCATTCTTTTCCTCACTCAAAAAATATAAACACTACTACATGTCTATCTCCTGAGTATCAAATTTTCGCTCAAATCAGCGCGTCGTTTTTTAGTTAACTTTATCATAAAATAGAACCTCCGACAATCTGTGAAACACTGGTTCTTAAAGATTAAATGAGTTTATGGGAAAAATTAAAATTCATTCCGAAGAATTCATTTTATTAAATTTTATTGCAATAACGATATGAAATTTTTGCGTGCGCATGGTCGTATACCTATGTTTAAATTCATGGAATGGGGAGTAAGCTTACGTAATATCCACAACGGGACGTGTCTCATGTGAAAAGGCCAGAATTGTTTTCAGTGGATGTTTAAGTGGGGAGGAATTTAAACGAAGAAGATTAAAATTAAGTTTTTAGAGGAAAATGAATTGTAATATTGTAGAAATGCAGAGTCAGCAAGAAAACAAAGCATTCATACTAAACACACTAACACACCGCGTTAATAAACTCATTTTGCTTTAGATGCCGAGATGAATAAAAATAACTCATCGTATTTAAAGTTAATTTAATTCTTTAATAGAATGACTAATCTAATATTAATGACAAACGCGATGAAAGTAAAAGAAGACTCGTTAACTCGTAAATAATTGGAGTGGCTCATCAATTCTTTTCACTAAATATGTAATCCATTCATGTTCCCAAAATCAAGACAATGCAGCAAAACTTGCTTGATGAAATTAAATAGAAATTTCGCATCCATATTAAATGATNATGAAATTAAATAGAAATTTCGCATCCATATTAAATGATCCAACACAAATTATAAATTCATAATAAAAACTAATCAAATCGTTAAAAATGCAAAATTGACACAGAAGCTATTTTTTATACCTATCGAATTGTCTTGGAATGGAATAATAATATTAAATCTACACAAAATTGCAAGTTTGACTGATGGTTTTATAAAAATGGAAATTTTTAACTCTTTCAAGTTTTCTATAGAAAATACGTTTAAAAAGGATTGCTATTTGTATGGATAAAAAACTATTTGCACTTTGTTCCTAATCACATTTATTAATTTTGTGGAAAATAATTTTAATGCAAAAAATAAATTTTTACAGTTTATTTGTCAGTTCTATATATGCAAAATAAAACTCTAACAATTAATTAATATTTACTTTTTCATTAATTTATTTTTTGTTGTAGTTAAATTACTTGAGTCTGCAGCTACAGATATACTATACTTTGTTTGTTTGTTTCTAGTTTCACCAGTTTGAAGAGAAATATAAAATAAAAATTTACAATGCTTTTTAGAACTGTTCACCAACTTCGTCTCGTGTCATTTGTTACAAAATAACCCATATAGTCATGGGGTGCAGTAAGGTAATATCTTCGGGGTGGGTAGATAAAGTAAATGTAGATTAGTGCAAACGGAATGATTGCAAATGGAAGAATAAACAAGAAAATATCCATATTCCAGTATGGGGTGATCCAGTACAATCCTCTTTTCATGGAAGTCGTTTGTGCCATTACTGAAATTTCTGAAAGCTTCTTTCCCATCTCATCGTGCACTATTTTCTTTGACTTTGTCCCATTCGTACGTGGAACATTGAACAATACTGTGATTATAGAGACAATGCAAAGATACTTAAGAAAATGTGTAGTATTCCAGCTGGGGTCAAGCTGAAAGTTCATGGTTTGTAATAAGTATAAAATCAAAGTGTAATCTGAGAAGATTTTCAGCGAAAGAAGACATCAAGAACTTTGAAACTGTGTGTGTTAAATTTAATCTCTATTGTGAGCGACAAACAGCCGAGCCGCAGCCTTAGAATGAGCCAGCAAGCAAAAGTTACTTTTGAAAAATAACGGGACTTGTAATAATGAGTAACTGTTAAAAGAAGCATCAAATCTTGCAAACAAAACATTTTAGCTTTTGAATACTAATAATCCTTCATTCTGAATTTAAGGAATTCAGCGTCCAAACTCCAAACATGTTTGCATTCTTTACTAAGCAAAAAGGAGACAATTTTTATTTTTAACCTTATCCTTTCCTGCAAGTTCAGATTTAATAATAAATGATCAACATTCGCTAGAAATAAAAAACGTATTAAAAATATTGAATGAAATTCACTCATT
>JAHZNJ010002662.1:0-10384 GCA_027744475.1 Lepidocyrtus cf. sotoi NNG-2020
TGTCAATTGTAAATTGAGAAATTACTTTAAAAATACTGCTCATCAATTTAATAAATAAATAGGAGGGGTACAAAAAACGTATTCGGTAAGTGGTGCGCTGGTCCGTTGATAATAATACAACCAAATGTCATCATATGTTTCGGCTTTGCCCACAAGATAGACTCTTGTTGGCAAAGGTTTTGGACGCAAATAATTATATCTGCAACCGCTAATCAGTCACAACGTCAGAAATTGAAAATATTCCTTTAGGTTTACATAATTTGCATAATACCTAATACTAGTAAAACCTGAAAGAATTTTAAAGTAAAAGTAAAATTTGTTACGATTAAGCATCTTTAAAGGTTAGGAATACCAATAATAAAATTTTACGCTCTGTCAATCGTTTAAACTCTTTTCATGTCCTATTTCAAAATCAATAAAATTGATGTTCTGCTCCCGCCGTTGCAGCTCATTTTTATTTACTTCATATCTTTATAATAAAATAATAATATCCCTTTAAATAAATACATTCATTCCTACTAAATATATAATATTATATTTAAGTGTAAATCATTTACTTCCACTAAAGCATCCCAAAGGAATGAAAAACTGCAGAACCCGGCAACTCTTGCAATTCATAAAAATAATGATAATAATTTTGACTTATTCATCCTTATATCCTCTAACAGAGCAATCATAGTCATATACAGAGGAAGACTGATCTGATATTATTATTTTTATGTGCTAAAAATATATTTTTTTGCAAAGAAAGGAAAGTGCCAAGAGCAAAAAGTTCCCTAAATTTTTTGCTCTTCATCTTTCTTGGAAAATGACTTACTTAACTTTGCTTTTTATAAGTTGAGACAGTGAATTACAATCACACAGTTACTTTTTTTCTCTGATCGTGAGTGAAAGAGAGAGAAAGTGAGTGAGAGCTTTAGTGCCTACATTTCCATTTAATGTGCTACGAAAACTACGAAGGCATAAATGAAACGAATGAATGTCGCGTGTATTTTTCCTCAGAAGAAAGGGAAAATAAAGGAAGTAGTCCAGTCCAAGTTAGGCAACGAAGGTAACGCTAAAAAACTGTTGAAGGCTGAGTGAGCTGAAGTCCTTTTGTCGCTATTGACTTTCACTTTACTTTTACTTCATCCAGTGAGAAAAAGTCATCCCACTCCCTGTCTCTTATGTAGTAGAAGTACGGTTAGGGTTATTTATTGGAAACATTTCAAGAAAAAAGTAGAGAAAAGGAGAAAAAAATCTAAAAACCGTTCCCAAGAAGCAACCTTCACCAGAAAGGAAGAAATAAGAATGGAAATGAATAAGCCATAAGTTCGGTAGGTTATCTATCGAGAGAGAATAGAGAAAGTCGACTAAGGAAGAGGTGTGAGGTCCCACAAGAGAGACTTGGACGAAAACATCTCTTCTCTCTCTCTCTCTCGAACTAGTTTACTCAACTGACTGGAAGTGGAACAGTAACAGTAGCGAGCGGGAAGTGAATAAAATAGGGAAATGGCAAATGCTTTAGCAGCTTTATTTAGGGAGTGAATGACGCGTCACAATTCTCCTTGTTTTTTTCACACTGGTTCTGGTTTTTTACCCCAATTTATGCCTAAATTTAGTAGGTTAGGGTAGAGCAACGGAGTTTTCGGAAAATCTTCGAATCTCTAGCCAATTCTTACAAAGAAGCAATGGGGGATGGGCTTAAGTGACTCCTCTTGGGACTTTCACAGGAGACGAACGAAGAAAAAAAAATAAAGGCCAACATGAATTTTGAATTTTTTTACCCTTTTTTAGTACAAAAAATTTAACTACCCTGCGCACACATAAAATTGGATTTACTTCAAAAAGAAAAGCAGCAAAATTCCTTGAATTTTTTAAAAACATTTTTGGAGAATTAAAAGGAGTTTATTTTGTGATAGTTTGTTACGTGTTATGCCTGGGTTGTTACAGGAATTTCTTTTTAAATTGTTCAAAAGCCGTCACCCTCTTTGTCATCTGGAATCCCCCAGTGGAGTTCGAAGTTCGAATTTTCTTCGAAGTTTAACGTAAACGCTATTTTCTCTGGCGTCCGAATAAATTCTCACACAAAACACTCTGATAAAACAAGAATCAAGCGTTGGGCATGACATCGGATAGAAGAATTTGTGACAAGACGAGTACAAAAGGAGACGCATAAAATAAGACGCATTCCTTTTGTAAAAGTAGGACTCTTTACCCCGCTGCGACGCAACGCTATTAAACGCAGCAAACGCAACGCACCATAACTAACTAAACTGACTAAACATCTGACACTGACTTGTAACTGTCAACAAGAGTAAAACCGCTGTATATTTTGGGAAACACGTTCCAATTTCAATCCATCGCATCACATCACACTAGATAGATATTTGCTGAAAATAAAATTTCTCGATTTGTTTTGTTTGTCTCCATTTTTGCCTGCGAAGCAATTTTGCGTGTCGCTCGCTGTTCTAAAGCTCAACAGTGCTCACTGTTGTTGCTGTCGCTTTTAGTTTATTTTTAGTGATCTCATCAAAGCATCACAGCAACAACAACAGCCGCAGCAGCAGCGGCAAAAGGAAAAGCGATAGCAGCAGTAAAATTTTCTGCAAAATCAAAAAGTTTGACAATTAGACTTGTGGCATTTTAGCATTCAGACAGACGTCATCTCTGTAATCTCTCTTTTCCTCCACCACCAAAAACAACAAAGTTAGTTTGCTCGAGTTTTTGCAATATCGCATCACAGCAACAACCCGCAACGTGAAAGAATATAAAAATAGATCAAAAAGGAAGGAGTAAGTGAGGGAACGCGATACTGCAAAAGCTAAAAAGCAAAAGCAACTTTACGACGACGGCGACGAGAAGCTGAGTGAAATGAAATAACTTTAGCTTTAACTGTTTGATGTGTGAGTGTAGTTATGCAGCGTCAACTTAAAAACAGACGGAAGGAAGAAGAGTGACATCCTTTATACCACAACAGAAGAGCCAGAGCCATCGCAACATCAGCAAAGCCACTAACAACAGCAAACTGTAAATTCTTTTCCGCATCAAGCCTTACTAAATACTTTCGGGGATATTTACTTGACCTCGACACAAAGTTAGGAAAGTAAGTGTTTTTCTTTCTTTCCCGAAATAATTATCGTTTTAGTAGATTTTGGAAGAAGAAATTTTGCAAAATAATAATACGCCGTGACAAATGTAGGTCGGAGTTTTTTTAATGTTGAGTTAGCATGATCGTTTATTCAAAGCGTAAAATTGCAAACATGAGTTGAGGACCAATGAAAACGTCACAAACTTTTTAAAAATAAATACAATGGTTTGAAAGTATAGATTCCACATGGCTCAATGCGGGCAGATAATGTAAATAATTAATTACATAATAGATATTGTTCAAAATTTTGACCTAATCTTTGACTTTAAACAACTTTCATTATTTTTTAAATTAGAAATACCTTCTTAGAATTACAAGTCTCAAACAGAACTTAAATTGCCTTCTATACAACACAATCTTAGGTCATTTCCTTCTTCAAATAGAAAACCACATTTACATTTCATTTCATTACGTAATATTTGAGGAGGAAGATTTTTATATTGCATGATGATAATGAATGATGATGACGATGATGATGATGATGATGAAACAGATGGTGAATAGCGAGTGCATCGCCCTAATCATGATCAGCCTCATTCTTTTTCATCATCTCCTCTCCTTTTCTCTCTGCTTTTTTCTCCTTCAATTTAACAAAGTTTTGGTCAACCAACCAAGCACTATCATCATCTCATCTTCTTTATCTTTCTTTCTTCCTTTTTTCTACTAGAGCCCTTTGTGCTTTCAGATGGAAATTCAAAGAGAAAATTTAACCATTGCAATGATAATGACGATGTTGCTGCTCCTGCTCCTGCTTCCACTGATGATGATGATGATGACCGACCAAGATAGCATCTGTCTTTCTCTATCTTTATCTCTCTTTTTCCGTATCTGGTATAAACTCCTTCCCAAAGGTATGGTCAAAAAACCCAAAGCCAAAAAGTTTAAAAAAGAGAAGCAGCGAGAGAAGACTTTTTCTATCGTTACGTTTGAGTTAACAGAGTAAAAAACCAGCTTTTTCCAGATGTACTACTCTTTATGCTCTTCCTCCTGTTCTCCTTTTCCTACTACTTCCTTTTTCCTCGAACTGGAACTCAAAGTTTCTTTGTGGATTTCCCTAAAGAATACACATTTGATGATGATGATGACCGTGTGTGTATATTCCATGACCATCCTTCATCTTATTAGGCCAGGCTCACATCACATCAGCGTAGCCAAGCCAGTACTAAGGAAATTTGGAATAAAGAAAGAGAAACAAGTTCATTCTACCTTCTTTGGACTATAGACAAGGCAAAGCCTTTTTTGAAAATCATCAAAATCTTTATGTAATTTCCATTCTCTTTCTAGTAAGTAGTTTCCCTTTGTTCGCCCTATTTCTTCTCTCTCTCTCTCGCAAAAGAAATTCTTTTTGAGATTTAATCAGATACGGCCAAAAAAACTGGGAAGAAGATGAGGGGCGAGGGAAACGGCAAGGACGACGACGAAAGTACAAGTACAAACGCCCCCGTTCCTGATTATGAAGTTCTGGTCTTTGGTGGCTCTACTGCTGAGGTGGTCCTTTGGCTTTGGTCTTTTCTTGACTTAATATGATATTATTACTGCGTAGGTTACGTCGGTTACATTATCATTGCTATTCCTGGCTGGTGTAGTTGGTGGAGTTTGCCTTTCTCTATATATTCTTTGCTTTTTCCTTCATCTTCTTCTTGCTTCAGCAAAAGCAAATGATAATGAAATGTATTTTCTTTTTCTTTCTTCCTTTTATACTCGTACCTGCGTGTTTTTCAGAAACGAATACAAAAACGAAACACTACTGATGAGCTTTTTTAAGATGAAAGAAAAAAATACATGGGAATGAAATAGACATTACGAAATTACACGTTTATCGTATGGACACACGGAACCAAATGCAATTATGAGAATAAGCGGTTTCAAAACTTTTTTCTTTAGTAAGAAAACGACAATTTACTGAGTTTACCACATGTAACTGTAGTCAGCTTCGCTGGAAACGTCTTTAATGTGTATCTGTTTAAAAGAAATATTTATTTAGAGATACCAATTTTAATTTTTTACGCCACTTTTGTGAAATAGTAAATATAGTTAATCTGCAGCTATATAGGTACAGCAATAATAAAGTGGCAGTAGAATTAAAAATGTTCAGATTTATGTTTTAAGTTAATTAAATTATTAAGTTAACAGTAACAGCTTAAGAATTTTGATGCAATATAAACAAAATATCTGTATTTAATTATGAAATTTTCATATCACAGATCGTCTTGGGAAGAGATAGTATACATATATTATGCATAAACGATACTAATTATATTTGCAAAAAAATCATTTGCGTAATTAGTAACAGATTTTAGATTTGCCCGCTGAGTTTAATTGTTAACTTAATTTTTATATAATTATTATGGCGAACAAAGCATTCCTTTGTAATGTGCATAATTATATTATACGTCACGCATCGGTTCATAACTGGTTTTTGCAATAAAAACATGGTAGAGCACTCACCTTAAGCCTTTCTCTTCGATTCTTTAAACTTTAAATCAAATGCTACTCGTAAATTTCTTTTCTTATATTCTTACTTCCTGTATTCAAAGAGGGCAAAAGTCCCACAAAATATCTTCAGAAAAACGTGAATGTGAATGAATGCAAGTGAAAAATACGCTAGGGATCATCAACTTACAGCTTTAGCAGTAAGTGGCACGTGCTTAGCATTTTTCCCTTCTTCTTCCTGCACTTCCACACATGAGGAAGAAGAAAATAAGCAGAAGAACCGGGACTTTGGGATATGCTCACCTTTTCTTTTTCTCTCCTCAGAGGGATGTATGAATGATGGCAAATGGCTGTGGGGGAAAGCAATTTCCATTTCACGGTTGGCTTTTGCTTGCACGTGTACCAGCAGCCATAGCCACTAGCAGCAGATATTATTGTCAAATACTAAACTAAAAAAATATATAAAAATAAACTCTAATTCTACTATTCTGCTTGGGAATACAACAATAATATTAAAGGCCATTTTATTCCACTCAAGTTTAAACTACCAAAAAAATACAAAAAATGAGCAGCGCTTTTTACATAACATAAGCATGGGAATAATAATAATGATTACATAAATTTGTTTGGTGTGTGGCTGGCTGAGTGTTTGGTGGAAGTGGGAAGAAGACCACAAAAACCACACACACAACTTCCACGATTGTGGCCTTTTGCACGTATTACGCATAATATTCGACTTTCTACAGCAGAACACAACAACATCAACACAACCGTGTTAATTTTTTTACAGTGAAATAATCCTTTTTTGGTTTTCATACCTCCACAGAAAAAAAAACCCAAAATTAAAAATAAATGCAGTCATTCCTATTAATTCAGTATTCAAACCAACTTATTGCTTGGAAGAAGTACCTCTTCCCTTTTTTCTCTTCTTCTCTCAAATTATTATCCAATTTGGAAATTCTTTTATTATTACGAAATCCTCTTTTGCTCTCAAAATAATTGCATAAATTACTTCATAAAAGCTATAAAAGGTTGTAAATGTAATAATATTATTATATAATAATAAGTAATATCTTATCTTTAGTTATTTTATTATTATTATTATTCCTCCCTGAAGGGCTTTTTCTTTGCAGAGACGTCCTTGTGATTTTTTTGTCCTTGCTCCAGATTCGCACAAATAAAGGTCTTCTTCTACTCCGTCTTCATTCTGATTCAAGGTAATGTGCATTGATTAGAAACTGCCTACCCATCAATATTAAAGCTGGGATTTCTCCGATTGGGATCAAATGAATATTTATCGATATGTCAGGGATTGAAGACAAGGAAGAAGGTGGGAAAAAATTCTCGAAGAAAAAAGTTCTGGAAAGAATAAAAAATTGGAAGAAGCAAATTGGAAGGACGCTCTATTCTGCGGTCTGGTTTGGTCCTAGACTGCTGCATTGAATCTTGCCTTATCGTTTTTTGTCATCTTTGCATGAAAGTACTCTTAAGAGAAAAGGAGAATGAATGAAATGAAGAAAGCTCTATAATATTTATGTATACAATAATAATTTTTATCAGTTGTTGTGTGTTATTGCTGTTCTCCAAAAGAATTCGTATCATTTCATAACTTCATCGTTCCAATTCATTTTTTTGTCTTTCTCAGCAAACCAGACGATATGCTAGTATTACGTAACGTAAGTAATAAAATGAAGAAGAGAAAAAGAGGAATGAATGAATGAATGAAATGAATACCTTTCTTCTTATCCCATGGGTCATTGTAGAAAGTAAAAGCTCATCATAAAAGGAGTGTATAGTCTTATGCTATGTTTAGGTTTTAAACGTGATATGATGAAAATGGAGGTATAGCATACGTACGCTACGTTAAAAGATAAAGCTATTATGGATATGGATGGACATGTAATAAAAGAAACGAAAGAATGGAATAGCGCATAGAAGCACAGAAGAAGATTCCATCACTTGTAGATCCTTCTTCGTTTTTTCTACAAAGTTATTCCAAAAATAGTTTTGCAAAAAAAGACAAAAGAAAAACGAGTTAAAGAAAAAATATTTTTGTATTCTCAATCTCAAGCCGAGACCATTCAGCAGTCTCCTCCTAAAGAATAGGCATAATCTTCAATTCTTTTCTCTATACTGGCCATTCCTTTTACGATTATTTTATTATTAAGGAACGACCCTATTACACCTTTTGCATGGCACACAAAAAAGGAAGGAAGAAAATAGAAAAGAATTCTCTTCCTTTCTCCCTTCTCTAATAAGAAGAGCATTTTGTCATTTTATGTCGTGTCAATGTACGGGAATGGCTCGATTACACATAACGTACGTACAAAATACACACACGACACACCAATCCAATTTAACTAGGTAGACGTGTCATCGTTTCCGATGAAAATTCTCTCTCATCTTTTCTCTCACAATACAATACAATTCTGTGCCATTCTAAATGAACGTGTCATTGCTGTTTTAAGGCATTTATTTAATTTACTTGGCGTGGTAGCACAAGAAAGATTTTTTCTTTATCTTCTAAAGAGAGAGAAAGAGAGAGAAAACGAATATAAACAAAAACTGATGATTCTCTGCTCTGCCATTGCTATTGGATAAAAACGAAGGATGCTTTGCTGACAAAGCAGAAGTAGAGTCACTTTAGCCTCGTTTCTTTTCACAACATAGTTCGTTTTTAAGAAAGGGTTTGTTCAGAATCAGAATGCTATGCTGCTGCTTATTGCTGAGATGAAGAAGAAGAAGGCAAAGAAAAAAAGAAATGAAAAAAGGAAGAAATGCCTTTTTTCCGTATCGTACGTACCTTTCTTCTTTTTTCTTTCGTTTTTTCTTTTCTCTCCTCCAAAACCCAGAGTTTGGCCTATTTTTAATCCCTTTTTTAACACTTGAAAGGAATTTTATTCATTTCGGAAACAAAAGGGGAAGAAAGAGAAAAAAATAAACTGGTGAGGAGGATGAGGAGATTCTTATTCTTAAGTAATCAACTGGAAAGTCAGACCTGTGACATAGACGTAGACATAACATAATGCAAACAAAGATGCGATACGATATACACAAAAGATACGAAGCATACTTTTAGTATTGTACATGGAAAATAATAAGACAGTGGGAGATTGACACGAGCACAGAGAAAGAGAGACATAAAGGAAAAAGGAAGAAGAGAAAGGGCACAAGCAAAAATGGCAGAGATTCGAAAAATCCCACTTTTTTCCTCTAAAAAATAGTAAGGGGATATTGTATTGTGTTGTGTGAATTTGCACTGCACTCCTAAGAAAAAATGGAAGACGATGAAAAAAGAATTCTTGAAGATCAGAAGGAGAGAGAAAGAGAGAGTAAATGGCATACATTTTTGGTGAGCTGAACCATATAGTATTCGCAGACAACCCAACAACAATGCACGTTAAGCATTTTATTACGTGACGCAAAATGAGGTAAAAGAATTCAAAGCAATTTAACTTTTTTCTATTCCGCTTTTTTCTTTTTTCTCTCTCTATTTTTTCCTAAGAAGGGATGATATGCTTCGGTCTGTCTAGTTTCGGTACGAAGGTGGTGGTGGAAGTGGAATTGAAATAAAATGGACTAGGAACAAAAAATGAAAAACACATTCACTGAAGGAGAAGACCATCTTCCTTGTTTAAGAATAGGATTATGTATGTCTGCTTGACAAAAATTATTATTATTTTGGGCGAATATAAAAGCCACCGCTTCTGTATTTTTTTGTTTTCTCTGAGAATATTTTTGGTTATATTTAATTTTTTGTTTTTTTTCCGATTTTCTATTAAGGAATGAGCGACCAAGCCAGGTTTTCAGTTTTCTGCGTATTCGTCTTCGTTCACAGCATTGACAAGTGAATATGAATTTGGTATGAAGGAATTTGTATGATTAAAGATGAGGATGATTGAAAATACTGAAAAGGCATTTCATAAAATTGTCGGCAAATTCTTTGTAAGATTATACTTTAACAAAAAAACCATGTCACTTATTTATGCGTCAAATATTAACTGCAGAGTAATTTTCTAGAGAAGCAATAGGTTTCAGTTCAACCAATGTTTTATATATAATCTTATAATCAATATATATCTTGACTCAATTTTTATTATATAATGATGTTTTTTACCTATCCAAATAATGTTATCCACTTGCAATTTTTTGTGTTTCTTGATTCCTGACTAAACTGAGCCCTACTTCTGTTCCATTGCTACATATATATCATCAACATTGCTCTTAAATTAACCAGCTAACTAGTCAAATAATCCAACATTTTTATAATGACAATGATTATTTTTATGAAAACGCGTAGAATAAAATCGTAGCGTACCGAAGGCATAGATGGGCAATAGTAGTAGTAGTAAAAAATAGTAAATAAGAGAGACGATTCTTTATTTAGGAAAGCTGTTTTCTCTCATCCTTTGCTTCCATTTCCTGCAGTTTCCTCTTTTGTGCCGGTGCAGTGATCTATGCAATCCAGTAATTTCCTGAGCTACAGGCGTAAATAATGAGAATATCTCTTCATTAGGGTAAATTAAGGTGATGCGATGGTGGGTATTACTATGTGATGCGGATGCTGCTAACGATGAAGCAGCAGCGGATGAAGGTAAACAAACAAAAACATAACCTCGTCTTCTTTTCCTCCTCTTTTTCTAAGCATTTCACACTATTTACTCCTATTATATTTACTCATTCCTTCGGATTTCGACCAGCTCATTCAATAAAACCTTCCTTAAATTGCATAATAATACAAATAACTTGAAACGTCAAACGAGAAAATCGTACAATATTTATTTTATGAAGGCAAATGGTACGATACGATAACAATCCAAC
>JAHZNJ010002663.1:0-14514 GCA_027744475.1 Lepidocyrtus cf. sotoi NNG-2020
CTGCATTGAAATTAAAACTCATAACAGGAAATGGTTATTACCCACGAGGAAAAATTCCGTTATGCTGTAAATGGAAAACTTTCCTTGGACTAACTGTATCGATTACTGGCAAAGCGTCACACAGTTACTTAAAATGGCTTTCCTTCACAACTACAAGTTCTAGCATTAACACGTAGCCCACCCTATTGCAAAAATAATCCGACTCAAATTATCAATGCTAACGGTTCTTCTTCGACATTCAATTAAAGATACTGATGTGAATAAACTTATATACAAGAGCATTGTTTTCTGACAGGAGAATCGTGCTGGATTGAATATTCAATTGTAATCTGTATGTATAAAGGACCCTACAAGCTTAGAGATTTTAGATCATTCTAAAAGGTTTAATTGAATTTTCCCGAAAAGGAAGAGTCGGCTGCTGAGGTGTTAGTAGCTGCTCTGCAATCGATAAAGTAAATACTGAATACGGTATTTATACAATGCGTGCGTGCAACGAAAACATGAAAATTTAGTCATATTAGGTCGTGAGTTTTTATGATGAACGCTTATTTTTTCAATAAAGCAGAGTTCTATGCAATTTTATGTCCGCTATTATGATTGCATGTAAGAGTCAACGCTATGATATTACATCCATCCAATAAGAATAACTTAATTTATACAAAAGCAACAGATTCAGCTATGAATCTTTCCAGGTTCGTCGTACACTAGGGTAAATTAGATTATTATGGTAGTTGCGACTTATTATGATACGATATGTGTGGTCCACTTTTGTTTTTCATTTCCTCATGTTTTCAGTGTTTTAATGAGTAAATTTCAATCTACCTCGCTGTTGGTATTAAATAGAAGTAGGAAATAGTTTCAGTTTTATACGGTCTATGTGGTGGTGGAGAAAAGGATAATTAATAAAAATCCTACAAGAAAAACATCTTTGTAATCAAAATCCCGAAACCAACTGCAATTTAATAAAGGTTTCTTCAATATGGATTTCAAGACCATGTTTATTGCCTTGATTCATTCAAGGCAGACAAATATATCTTATTCTGATTTGGCCGACGAAAGCCTAAATTCCTTGTCAATCTTTTGTCGAGTCATTCATTAAAGTTGGTGTTGAAACTCTAGTAATTAATTAGCGGATCACAATGTGAGTTCAATTTCGTTCTAACTGGAGGCTAAAAATATCTGTATCTGTTTACTTTCCACTAAAATGTGATTAAAGTTATTACTTTTTTGACAGAGCCAAACTGGTTTAGTTTAAGGAATGCGTTGAATTATGTAAGTACTTACGTATTAATACTAAATACGGTTTTTTGTTTTATTAACAGGACTACCTGAGCTTGTAGCAAGCTTGCAGCGAGTTCAGCAAGTACTAAAGAAACATGGAGTTCAACTGGATGAAGCAGTGTCAGCCGTAGGGTCACTCATGCAGACGCCAGAGTTTCAACAGGTTCTCGCGGTTCATACTAAAGTACAAGATGTAAGTTTTTTCAAACGATTTATTTGCATTTGTCTAATACAAAAACAAAATATATTAAAGATAATTCATATAAAACCTACATTTTGTTTCATCGTTTCAGGTCTGGTGCTTCAGTGCCCCTCCCACACCTTCCACCGCTCATGCACAACAACTCAATCAAGAGGTATATTTTAAGATTTGATTTCATTCTTATTTGACATATTTAGTTCAAAACTTTCAAAACGAATTTGAGTTGCTGAAGGCTCCTTTTATATAACACTATTTGCTCACATGCTCCTTTTATATATCCACTTGTAGTGCTTGGAAAGCCTTTACAATTGCTCATCACCAGCATCAGCCGAGCTTGTCGAACTTCTAACTAAGATTGACATGGACGGAGTGTTACATGCTCATGATAAGATTGCAGAAAGAGAAAGACTTTTGATGACAGCGGAATCTCCTATGAATGCGGGGGAACCGGTGGATCCTGTAATCACGTCCACGTCATCCACAACAACACCTGCAGCTCTTCCAACAGTGCCAGCCGCTGCGCCACCGCCGGTTGTTAGCAGTAGCCATATGAAATCTGTACCCAGACCAGCATTTGTACCGGAACCACAACCTGACGACCACATCAAAGTCGTACGCATTGAAAAGACTCAAGATCCTTTGGTATGAAAGAGCACTTTTCCACAACGTGACATTATTATAATAACAAATAGTATAGCCTCCGTTTTATGTCACACTTTGATACATTTCTTGCTCATTTATTTTATTTCATTGTGAAGACACGTGAAAACATAATTTTTCATCGAGCATTATTACTAGAATGGCATCTATAGGAGTGTATTTTTCAGAGTCGAGCGAGTAGCGATATTTTCAGGCTAAGAAATGGAATAAAAAATGAAATTTATTTCTTTGAAATTTCCAGGGTGCAACAGTGCGGAACGACAGCGATGCGGTAGTCATCGGTAGAATAGTAAAGGGTGGTGCTGCAGAGCGAAGTGGCTTACTACATGAAGGAGATGAGATTCTTGAAGTTAACGGGGTGGAAATGCGAGGAAAATCCGTGAATGAAGTGTGTGATATTTTAAGTCGTATGACTGGCACTTTAACCTTCCTCATCGTTCCCACGCAAGTACCACCAACTCTGCAACAAAGGAGAGATATTCTGGTAAGTAGTATTGCCCCTTTCTTACTATGTACTATTACTAGTAAATAGGTAGCTGCTGCGATACGTACCCACTACCACGTGAGCCTCATGGTTTCCCTGTGTTTGACATGCATTATTTATATCCTCTCTGCTGTTGCCTATTTTGCTCGGTGGAGTGTGGCTTAATGGGCTGCATCATTACAACACAAAATGGGCCTTTTACCCACCCACCTACCCCCATCCTCTACACTTATATATAGAATATATGGTCATTTAAAATACATTAGCCTCAACAATTGGAAACCCACCTACCCAGGGTACCGGTTGATATCATATGTAGATGGTGCCATACTATCTGTGTAGATTTGTTCCTGTTGTACCAAACATTTCTCTACTTCTTTGTTGTTTGTCGTGGAAAACGTTGTGAAAGCATCCTAGCTGGCTTTCTCCATTATTAAAGTTTAACTTGGAGAAAGTATTCCTCCAAACGACAGCCATGAGAGTGGGAAATGAAATGGATGCTTTTTTCCTTGTCAGTATACTTTTTTGTTTGTGTCCCCACTCCCTATGTTTGTTTTTGTTAGAACAGAACAAATCGAGCAGATAATTCAAGTCAAACCTATCCGTACCTTCCAGAATAAAAAATATATTTGGAACAAAACGTGGTGAAAGCTCAAGCTCATTATTGTTATTTGTATTTTTCTGTACAGGTCCATGTCAGGGCACACTTCGATTATGATCCTGAGGATGATATTTACATTCCTTGTCGAGAGTTAGGCGTAGCATTTGCCAAAGGAGATGTTCTTCACGTTATCAATCAAGAAGATCCTAACTGGTGGCAGGCCCATCGGGAGGTTAGTAAAAGATAATTTACTATTGTTGCTTACCAGCATTATATAATTATTCTTCAGAGTAAAATCAATGTCAATTTTGCTAAATTTAAATTTTGTTTTATTTTTATGTACACTTTTTTGTTCCTCCCTTCTACATTGAAATGTTGCGAACTTGTGTGATCCAAACAGGGAGAAGAGGATCAGCAACTTGCTGGTTTGATTCCATCCAAATCCTTCCAGGAACAGTAAGTCCTTTTTTTCTTATTGTTGGAGATTACTGCCATCGCATTTTATGGTTTTATGGTGACTGCGACTTCCGCTTTTCTGCCGCAGAAGAGGCAGCTATAAGAATTATTCATTAGTCTCTGACTGGAGAAAAGTTTTATTTTATATTGGAACTTTAGTTGGTTGATTAATGAATAATTCTATTGGGAATAAGATGAGTTTATTTGCGGCGTGGATGCTCAAAATAGCTTATCGAATGCGGAGTGGTCTCAAAAATTTTTTTCTTTCTCTTGATTTACCAGGCGAGAAGCAGTTAAGCAAACTCTACTTGGTGAGACAGAAACGAGGGAGAAAACTAAAAAAGGAACTTTACTCTGTGCCAAAACTCATAAGAAAAAGAAGAAAAAGATTTCTTATAGCTCAGCATTCAATGATGGTAAGAAATAATTTTTTTCTGTAAAAAAGAATTGGAACTGAATTGCATTGTAAGTGAAAGTAAAAATACTTAATTTGCCTGGTCTGTTATATTTTTTTTAAAATTAGAATTCGATGCCGAAGAAATACCTACCTATGAGGAAGTAGCTCTGTATTACCCTCGAACAAGCTTCAAACGGCCTGTAGTTTTAATTGGACCTCCAAACATTGGTCGCCATGAGCTAAGACAGAGACTTATGCAAGAATCTGACCGTTTTGCCGCAGCAGTTCCCCGTACGTTTCCAGCAATACTTTAACTCTACATTTTAATATTCCAAAGAAAAAAGGAAATTTAAAAAAAACTGACAATATTTTTGTTTCAGACACGAGTCGATCGAGAAAAGACGGAGAGATTGACGGCCAGGACTATCACTTCATTAACCGTGCTCAATTTGAAAGTACGTATGTTATCTATTATCATTACTATTATTATTGGTTTTATTAGCAGACTTCATGCGATACATACATGAGTAAATGCGTACGTAGATCTGTTTGTCCGGTCCTACGTACTTATATATTATATATATTACGTGATGCGCCAGAATGTCAAAGTCGCTATATTACAACCGTTGTGTCTCGCATTTTCAAGAAGGTTAATTTGGAATGTAATCATTTTTTTACATTATCTCCTTCTATTATGAATTTAATGAGAATTGCTCGTGGGGAAGCCTACAAGGTATAATTTCATTAAGTAGCTATAATAAAAATAAAACTAAAGTAACAATTTGAACAATTTTACAACTTTTATGTTTTTGCTCTTTGAACTAACAGGAGGACGAGCTTATTGACATAATAGAGAAGGCACGGGAAATGGAAGAGAAGTACGGACATTATTTTGATTTGGTCATCGTAAACAACGATATCGAAAGGACCTACCATGAGTTGGTGCAAAGAATTAATTATATTGAAAGGGAGCCTGCGTGGGTTCCTGCCTTTTGGTTGAAACAGTGACAGTGTCAAAGTTTTCATAGTAAACTAAAATATTCAAATTGACATTAGTTGATAAGCCATAAATACTTAATAATAAATCCTATAATATAGTACTTCAATGGAGACAAAAAATAAACGACAGCATTTATTGTAATTCTGAACTGAACTAAATTTTTACCTTAAAATAGTTTACACAGTAAGAAAAATAGGGTAGACCATACATATTACAATAAAATTAATTAAGTTAATTGAAAGTGTGTACAATCGCATTAAACTAAAATGCATGACATTTGTTGTATATTAAAAAGTTTTTGTAGAGATTTGTAGATAAAAATACCGCAAATATTGCAAAATACAGAGTTTCTTCAAAGAATACAGAGTTCAGAAAAAAAGTTTTTATTGTAGAAGAAACGAAAAATGAAATAGTAACAGACAATGAAAATGTATTCTATTATTAAAAAACAATTGAAAGCTTATACCTACCCCCACTATTCGAATTTTTGTAAGCTTATAAAGTTTTGTTAGTTTTTTCTGTATAAAATCAGGAATGAGCCATATTATACAAAACGAAAAACTAATATGAGCCAGGTTTTTTATTAGCTGCATCCTCATAAAACAGCCTAACAGCTAAGTTGACATAATATTTGACTTTTTCTTAAAATATTATTGAGATCCAAAAAATAATTTAGGTATATTTAGATACGTTATAAATATCCAATTATTCATTATTCATACATACTTAAAACTTAATTGTAAATAGGATATACAATCATTATCGTAGTTTCGTATACTTTGTATCGTCAGCAATTCCTCAATTAACTCCTCCCTTATCTGTGATCAAAATAATCAATAACATAACAATCATCATAAAACCCATTTTATTATTATACTTTAATCACCACTGTTAGTGCTATTTCAAGATCATCGTTTTTTGTTTCTCTTTTTGAATTTTGGATGAAGGCAATTCTATTGTAAAATAATGAAACACAGGGAACTAAGCTGCGTTTCACTTTGACATTTTTAAAGCGAATTATGATGCGGGTACAACAAAGAAATAATAATGCTTCGAAATAAAAATATTATGTAATGTCATTATATCACAAGAGGCATTTTATACTTTTCTTAAAATTGTTTAATGAAGACATCTCACAGTTCAAACGTTAGACATTTAAATTGTCTAGAAACTCGCCTCGTAAATCGCAATGATACTATTTGCAAAACAAGCAAATAAATATTACTTGAACGCCCTGGAGAAGAATACAACCTTAAAAGTAATTTTTAAAAAGAAAGCTACGTAGAATTGGTGTTCACCTTTACAATGCTCAAATTAATTTTTGGTACGAATTCTGTCATAATTATTGGCTTTGAAAAACTTACTGGATGTTCACGCGTTTGGAACTTATTAAAACCCCGTATGTAAATGAGACTTCACAAGTTCACAGTCCTTTAACATTTCAGTCATTGATCTTTTTTTAAATTTTTAATGCTTCTAAATTACTCTGAAGCAGCTTCTGTGAAAAATAAGAATTTTTAATTATTTAAAGTAAATTTACTAATATTTACCAACTTTCCAAATCTAAATTATACTTTCCGCATTCTGTTCAATGTTTTTGTTAACACTCCGAGTACTTGAAAGCATCCGGTTTTCCTTGTTTGATTAAATATAACTGAGAAAATATCAGGAAGGAAACTTGAATGTTCATTCAAAACCATGCCAAATTAATTATTAGTGTAGGAAATTCTTATTGTAAATATTTAGAAGGGTTCCATGAAGAAGTATATCAGCGTTTCATAAATCTATTACGTAATATGAATAGGGCTACAAAAAGTTTGAAAGCAAATCCGAGAGAAAAAAATACACCTTGATTATTCATTATTATCAATTTATGATATAAATATTATTATTAAAACATTATACGAGTTTGTTACTTCTATTCCTTAAGTATAAATCAGGTTATAAAATTATGTAATTAGTGAAATTTACTTAATTTCTCTGTTTCTTAAAACGGGAAATGTTAATAATATACAGCTTTGACAAAGAAACGCAAGTTTTCCGTTTTCTTCCATTCTTTTACTACTATACCGTATAAATTGCCAACTGATTGTAATAACAACTGAACGAGAATTATTGTTAAAAATGCTATATAGTACGTCAAAACGAATACAATTTTTACTTGAGAGATGCAGTCGAACTGTGCTTTCATCCAAGAACGCTATCATTATTGTTATATACCGATTATTACAACAATTATTCCTCTCTTTGTACCCACGTTTTGTTTAAATGTATGTTTAAAAAATGTAATATTGACTTTATGTAACAGTTGTATGTATTGTCCTCATCCGTCCTTTTTATTTTCTAAATGCGTACGTTTAAGTTTTCTTGTTGGACTGTTGCATTCAATACATTTGTTGATGTAAAGAAGTCAAGTTTATGATCCTTTTTCTATTTGTGAATGTCTCTGATTTTAGTTAGAAAATTACTTTTTAAAAAATTAAAATTATTATTATGTATAGTTTGTGTACTTATTAATGTAACGGAAAGTAATTCTTATATAACGAGTGACATATGTAGCATTTTACTTTCAACCCTGTTATTTCTGAGTTGATAAATAATGTTTTTAAAATAAAATAGTCATAAGATGAGAGAAGATAAAACAAAATCATAAATTAAATGTACGTATAATTTCATTTAATTTGCACCAAAAACCCGCACACACACTTGGCATTTTTTTTGATATCGCATAAATTCATGAAAGAATTGAGCATTAATGTGGACGATGTTTTTGACATCTGACAGTCATCCGTATCACAAAATTTAGAAGTGACAATGACATTATCAATTTAGTACGTTATCCAATGTCTGACCTGAAGTTAATTTACAAATAACCAAACAAACACAAAGCTTTTCTTAACAATTATGCATACATAAAATTAGTTTGGAAACGGAAAGGGATTGATGAAGTGAAAAAATAACTTCTGACATGCTTAAAATTCTGTTAATTTTTTCGCTTTTATTACTGATTTGCTGCGGCAACTCAGTAGTATTAAGCCAAAAGAAAGGTATACTTTTCCCTAGAGATTCTGAAAGCAGAAGCACAAAACCGTTAGACGGAATATGGAATTTTAGAGCTGAACCGAAGGAAGCTCAGGATTTAGGCATCACACAAGAATGGTTTAAGCAGCCTCTCGAGAAGGTGAAAGTCAAACATGCAAAAAACTATATTAGATATCGTATCTATCGTATTGTGGTACTAATTAAATTTCAAACATTTTAAACATTAGACGGGAGAAGTAGAGATGATGCCCGTACCCAGCAGCTACCAAGATTTAAGTCAAGACCGAGAAAGGGTAAACCATATAGGATGGGTTTGGTATGATAGACAATTCTGGGTTCCAGCAGAATGGGAAAGTTCCAACAAGAGAATATTTCTAAGATTTGGAAGTGTCAATTATTATTCAATTGTATGTACGTTAAGAATAGCAAAATGCTCTAAATTCAATTCTTTTATAACAATCAAATTTATAGTTCATCTGAAAATCATAAACCCTTGTTTAAATGTATTTTTTGTGTAAACTCCGGCGCATAATTTATTTTAGTGGATTAATGGAGTGAAAATTGTTGAACATCAAGGAGGACATCTTCCATTTGAAGCTGAATTGGAATTGAACCAAGTTCGTTTTGATCAGTCAAACTTAATCACAGTTGCGGTAAACAATACACTTACGGCAGATACAGTTCCACAAGGATTTCTTACTCATAAAACCGGCGGAAGGTACTAGAGAGCAACAAAGTCCAAACTTTTAATGCTAATTCCTATTATAAATAACTATCTACCTGCAATTAAACACAAACACCTTTATTTAGATATCCTCCTGGTCATGTCGTTATGACCGACAATTTTGATTTCTTCAAGTACGCCGGTATACATCGATCTGTTTTGCTGTACACAACTCCAAAAAGTTTCATCGATGATATCACTGTAACTACTGGGATCACAGGCACAACTGGATCTGTCACTTACTCCATAGATTCAATCACTGAGTCGCAGAATGCAGTAACTTCCGTAGCATTGCTTGACAAGGACAATGAGGTTGTAGCGGAAGCAACTGGAGCATCTGGAACTCTACAAATACAAAATGCAAAACTGTGGTGGCCCTACACAATGGTCAGCAATGTAACTGATGCAGGATACCTTTACACACTTGAAGTACTAAAACTACTGAAACTAATCTAATACATTAATCAGTATCCTTAATTACCTTTACCCTGAAAATTTATGCATACGAGTTTTTATAGGTCACTCTTGCTGACGGAGCGATGAAGGATATCTATAGGCTTAAAATTGGAATAAGGGAAGTAAGCTGGACAGATACATCGTTTTTAATCAATGGAAGACCATTTTACTTTGCAGGATTCGGAAGACATGAAGACTTCTTCGTAAGTAAACAGGAAATATGCATTCTACCGAAACGACTACTCAAAACGCAATTTAGTAATTTAGTTTATGTAACATTTCCTTCAGTTAAGAGGTCGTGGTTTCGATCCTGTCCTCCTGGTTAAGGATCATAATCTTATTAAATGGATTGGTGGCAATTCATACAGAACTACACATTACCCTTACTCCGAAGAGCTAATGGATGTAGTTGATGAACTAGGAATTGTTATAATTGATGAATGCTCTGCAGTTTCGTTAACGTATAAACTATAAATAATCTATATCAACATTTTATGTATTAAGCACTTATTGTATAATACCTTACCTTAAAACAATACTATTTTTCCGAGCAGGATATTCGGCGAAGGGTTGCTGCAAACTCACAAAAGGGAATTGACTCAACTTATAAACCGAGACAAAAACCGACCGAGTGTGGTGATGTGGTCTGTCGCTAATGAACCCCGGTGAGTGCCTTTATTGAGAAGGGTAGAATTGAACCTTCACATTAGGATGTGGGGGAGCGTTGACTCATTAATATTACCAGGATATGACATTCTAATTTTGTCCCCTCTTTTTCTCTGCATCAAGGTCAGAAGATCCAAACGCTGAAAATTACTTTAAGGAAGTCTTCGAACATACTCGCTCACTTGATACAACCAGACCTGTGACAATCGTTCTTTTCACCAACTATGCAAATGATAAAGGAGTGAGATGCCAATTCTAAAAAAGGCTTTAAAATGCAAATTACAACAAACTTGTCGTATTAAAAACTTAAATTTTGAATTTAAAAGGCACAATTTGCTGATATTGTATCTCTCAACCGATACCATGCTTGGTATTCAGATGCAGGAGAGTTAGAAATCGTCAAAACTGCCGTGTTAGATGAAGCTTATAGTTGGATGAACAAATACAAAAAACCGTTCATTTACACTGAATACGGAGCTGATACTATTGCTGGGATTCATGCCGTATACCTACAGAATATTTCAATTTTTGTAATTTGCTGCTTTTTATTTGAAAGCTAAAATATAATTTGCATATCGTTAATTTTTAGTCCCCTAGCTGGCTTTTTACCGAGGAATTCCAAGAGGACTACCTAAGGGAGCATTTTAAAGCGTTTGATAACATGCGAACAAATAGCAGCGTAACTTTCATCGGAGAAATGATATGGAACTTTGCGGATTTTATGACAAAACAAGGTGAATAATTTTATTATGCAAAAACGTTCTTGCGTAAAAACATTCAGCCCTTTCCTTTCTTTAAATAGAAATCACTCGCGTTGTTGGGAATCGGAAAGGAGTTTTTACCAGAGACCGTCAACCAAAAGCATCAGCTCATTTGCTCCGGTCAAGATATCATCTTTTGGCAAATGAAATGTATGGTTATCCAGTTCCGGATGATTTACATCAGTCAATGCCAGTCTATGTTCCTCCCATGGAAAATGGCAATTCGAATCAGTGCAGTAGAAGATTGTAAAAATTACAACTTTTGATAAAACTGAGACTTTGCATTAAATAAAATATCTAACCTAAAAAATTTGCATACATGCATTTCCATACACGTACACGTTGATTGAAGTCACTCACTAGCCATTGTGGTTCAACTTTAAAATGAGCCCGCTGAATTGAAATTTTCATTTTGGTAAAAATGTTCTTTTACTCTCATTTGCATTTTTTTTATTTTTTTTAGAATAAAGTAACAAGCAAGCAACATAAGACGTTATTCGCAAATCGCAAACCTTTTTAGCAAGGTTGAATCAAAAATGAAAAATTGTTTAGAGTTGAAAATTTAAAATAGAATCAAATGGCTATTTACATAAATTGGATTTGAAAATGAAAAGAAAACTGCTCAAATAGAAAAAAAGAGAAAAGAAAAATTTCGAATGCGAGCGCAGCGAAGGCGAATGTTCAGCCAGCAGCATATAGCATCAGCAAAAGCGTCTTTTGCGGCTACAAGCAACAATTTTTGCATTGCGTTTGCTTTTTTCCGCATCTGCTCAAATCTGCTCCGCTTTCGTTTCGTTCCCTTTCTTACTCAGCCTGTATAGAGGTATACGTTTGTTATTGTTTTTTTGACAGAAAATTAAAACCGATCGAGAATTTCGCGATCGATTCGATCAATATGTTTGTTTATCCTCAATCCGTCAAGCAACTTATAATAACTTAACGATTCTAGCTCACTCATTTAAAAATTACTTAACATTTTGTTGCATAAAATCATCAGTTAATTATATCTTTAATATCTCACAAGCTCACAACAATTAATTCATTAATTGTATTCAGTTGATTTATAATTAGTTTTTTTAAAAAATGGATCATTTTCACTGTGCTCGTTGTGGACATTGGCCTAAGTTTGCCGGAGGAAATAATCAACGCTATTATTTGACGTCATGTTACCATTTGTTCTGCGAAAAGCTGCTGTCGTGGTAGGAAAATCTAAAATTATTTTTAGAGAAGATCATATTTTGTTTTCCTCATCATTGTTCACAATATTTTGTAGAATTAGACAAACTTAATTTAGTTCCCTATTCTATTTCATTTTTTTGTTATGAAGGCTCTCCGCAGCAGTGCATAGTGTGTCAACGAGCTTGCTCCTACAAGGAACTCAGTGGCCAAGTTGGGAATGACGTAAAGGACCTGTTCACTGATCCCACGACTTTAATTAGGAGTGCCTGTCAACAGATCCCGAAAGCATTACAAGTGCTTGAATTTCAAAAGTATCTGCAGAAGGATAGTGTGCGTATTGTTGGAAAATTGGTAATTTTTAAATAACTATGATAATGATGTTTTTACCGTTCGGGGTTAAAATTATAGCAGACGTTTACTAATTTTGTTTGACTTCTATTAGATGGAAACCTGTAAATCACTGAAGGAAGAAAATGATCGTTTGAAGCTGGTTAATGGTGAATTTAACTCACGATTGGAACAAAAGGACAAGTAAAAAGCTAACATAAAAATGTAAATATATGTTAATAACAATACGCTTTAGATTTTCGATTTCGTTTAATTGAATCGCGTTCAATTTTATAGGATCATCAAAGATCTGGAAATGCAGATAGCTAACTGGCCCGTTGCAAATAATTCATCAACTGGCTCATCTGATCCTCTTGGTTTATTTCGAGATTCGGTGGAGCGCGAGCGGCCGAATGCCGTGGTGTCTCCTCAAATTGCTTCAGCTGGTGGAAATCGAAATGACTCTCCGATTTCCTTTTCTATGATCGTTTGAAGCTGGTTAATGGTGAATTTAACTCACGATTGGAACAAAAGGACAAGTAAAAAGCTAACATAAAAATGTAAATATATGTTAATACGCTTTAGATTTTCGATTTCCTTTAATATGATCACGTTCAATTTTATAGGATCATCAAAGATCTGGAAACACAGATAGCTAACAGGCCCATTGCAAATAATTCATCAACTGGCTCATCTGATCCTCTTGGTTTATTTCGAGATTCGGTGGAGCGTCCGAATGCCGTGGTGTCTCCTCAAATTGCTTCAGCTGGTGGAAATCGAAATGACTCTCCGATTTCCTTTTCTCTTTCCCGGCGTTCATCTGTCATCTCCCTTGGCCATTCTACTGGATCAAGAGCTCCGAATCAGCCACTTTACCGTCAATATAATTACTCAAACACTCCACTCTCAATCTCAACCCCTTCAGTTCAACTATCATCAACTCCTCGCTCATCGTTTTCTCAAGCTCCATTTCTTTCTGGATTTCCGGTGCAAATAACTCCAACGCAGCTCCAGCACGAGAATTCTAATTCTAGGACTCCAGAGTTAATCAATCGTCTACGGAGTTTACGATGGTAAAGTAGTTAAATAAAATCATAAAGCATGTAATTACAAAAAATGAATTGTATCTACCTACTCTAATACTACATGTTAATTATTTTCTGTTTTATAGCAAATCTACGCCTTTGAGCGGTGGGAATCATCATCACTCGAGATTTTAAGCTAACGTTCGAAAATAATGGGAAAGAAGATTGAGCAACGAACCATTTCTTTAGTTAAAATTAACTATTATTTTTAAATATTGTTATTCGCACACAGCTTTTTTGTAATTATTAGTTTAAAACTATTAACATCGGACCAAGAAGGTATCAGCAACGCAGTGTCAGCTTATTTCTTCTGTATACTGTGATAGATTATTATAGGGCGTATGTAGATACATATATTTGTGTTTTAAAAGAATTTTTTAAAAGTTGTGTTGTTTACTATTTTTTATGCTACTACTGCAAAAAAGTGCAAAACTGAAATAATAAAAATAAAAAATTATATTATAAAAAAAAGTTGCAATTAATTTTAAATTCTTAAGTTTTCGATCTACTTCGGGCCAACGGCCAAACCAATGCAAAAATTCATATTACTACCTGACATAAATCCTTATTCTTTTTATACACATTTTCGATTTTTCACAGCTACTTTTTTTCGATCCACTCCACAAAGTTTTTCATAAATAAAATGCAGACTTTGTTGCTTGTTTGCTAAGGTATTCCACGAACAGATTAGAGTACAAATCAAGTGTATAAATATAGTGCGATGCGAACTGCGAAGGCGTAGAGGGAAAACAACTTCAGCTGATCTGACAAACCAAACGTTTTTTTTAAATACTATACCCTATACGTTTATACGTAAGTGCAAATCTTGAATCGTGGGTGGTTTTTAGAGTTCAATTTGTTAAATTCATTGATTCAATGGGAAACGAAATGCTTTGATTTTTAATCAGTGGCAACTTAATACAAACAGGTGTTGACTCTTACGCCTAGTTTTAGACTGTGTTTTAATCGAGGATAATTCACAATTATCTCGTCATCACTCATTCGCATCTCTACCAGTTGTCTGTATCAATTACAAATCAAAATTAGCCTGTTATCAATTATAGTGTCAGTGTATTATTTAGTAGACCATGGCGGATTACTGGAAAAGTTTAGAGAAGAAATTCTGTGATATTTGTAAATGTTGGCTAGCTGACAACAAAGTGGTAATGAAAATATATATTTAACTATGAAAT
>JAHZNJ010002664.1:0-12912 GCA_027744475.1 Lepidocyrtus cf. sotoi NNG-2020
TCATCCAACCTTTCTTTTTTTTAGCAAAAGTCATCTCAAGTTTGCATGATGTGGAATCTATAATATTATTAAAGGGGAAGGCCATTTTAATATTTTTAGCGTGAAAGAGCAAAACTCTCTGAGGAGAAACCAATTAACTGAGATTGATGCTGATGGAACATTAGTGGTGCTGGTGGTGGCTTTTGGTGGTTGCAACATCTGGAGTAACGACAAGAAAAGTACGTAACCGAATTCAAGCTTTACTAGGGTAATCTACACAACTCATTTCAAATTCGTTTGGTGAAGTAATCAACAGCAGCATAGTACGCGTTACTTACAAACGTTCTTTCGCTGAAATTTATCAGAACTTGCCACTTGGCATATATTATGCAGCCACCACAGAATTACTACAATGCGCTGGGTGTTTCATCAACAAGCAAGCTGAGTGAGAACAAGCTGTTTCATAATAATATCCAGAATGCTCATAAATGACATGACTCGACAAAAAGGCAATCACCTGTCATTATGTTGCCATCATCATTAGAGAAACGAATTCGCCACATGTATGCAAATTATCGTTGCCTTCACATGAGCAGAAAGAAAAAAACCAAACCATTGTGTTGTACTACTTTCTAATGAGTCATTTAATAAAAGGAAACATGAAATTCTGAATCCACCGATTTAATTTCAGCACTTTTGTAAAGAAATACATTTGGAAAATGTGATTACGAAAAGCAAAATTAAAAATTCTGTCTGCAGAGACTGACATTAATTTTCATTTTGTTACGCGTTTAAATTTGATATTAGTTCGCCCAAAGAAAAAAGAAGGAGACACAGTAATGTGGTAGGTAAACTTGTCGATCTATCAGTAGAGCTTCGTATTATAATATATTCATGTCTAATCCAACTGACTGCAGGTTGGTTACAGTCGGGCTAGTATTCAAGAACAATTCAGTAATTTAATTTTAATCTTCTGAAAATCAGCTTCAGTTTTAATTTTTGTCTAAATTAGCTATGCATCATTGAAGCATTCATTATATTATGCCTAAAACAGAACAGAATGCATTCTAGATATCATTTAATGCACAGTACACTTGGGTATAAGCATTCAAAAGTGTTTTAGCTTCTGCTATTGTGCCCATAAAAATTCTATCTCTCTATAATATATTCACCAGGAAATTTCACTGTCAGGAAAAATTGAGTATCAATTTTCTTGCACATTTAAGTATGATTGGCTACATTTTAGGCTGTGAGGCGCTAAAATATTAAATCTTAACTAACTTAAGTCTTTCACGCCACGCAATTTTTGCTTATATGTATGGACACAGCAGCGAGAAAAGTAGTTTCGAATTTGTTGAAGGGGTAAATCAAGATTCTGGATAACAGGCGAAAGTTGTCGTCTTTTCCTAACTTTAAATTTTTAAAAGCATAATTGATAAGTATAATGCAGGGAGTAAGTTCCACTTTCCTCGTTTGAGCTTGAGCTTCTACGTATATTATCTAAACGTAGCCTTTTATATGGAACCTCCTTTCAACGACATCGGTGAAGAACATAAAATATGCTTCTCGCTCACTACGATCCGCTTATGATAAAACAAAAAATACATGTTTTTCTTTAATTCCATTCTAAAAACACAATCTAATAAGCTTTCAACTTTCAATCTGGCTATGCTCGATTCGATGTTTTCTTTAGATATTTTTAGATAAAATATTAATAAATACAGAAAAAAAGGTTTCTTTCTTTTTGAAGCTTATAAATAACCAATTCCATAAATTTTTAAGTCTAGATATAGTATATACTTATAGGAATTAATGCTTAGTTTTTAGGAATGAATATAAAAGTGGGACACATAGATATATTAATTAATGTTGGCGGAGAGATACCTCTTAATCGAAACTGAACCCTACATCGCATCGCATCCTTTCCTTTAAACAGACAAGGCCAATACATCCGAAAAATAAAAGTGAAAGTTGCAGCTTCTTTCTTAGGTGTTGCTGCTGTTGTTGTTGTTGTTGTTACCCTTTCGAATTGTCACCACCGCATTTTATAAAAACAGAAACGAAAGGTAGAGCTTGGCTTAGCTTAGCACTTTTGCCCCAGAAAAATATTTCTTCCGTTGTTCCGTTCGTACAACCTCTTTAGTTAGTAAAGTTGACAATATCATTTGGACGTACTCTGATTCCTGTTGGCACAACAGATGCAAAGTACCTTGCGCCTTGGATGGCATGTTGATGCTGCTGCCTTGAAGAAAGTCAGAAAGGAGATACGATACACATACATAGAAGAATGTTCCTCTTGTCTAGTCGAGTAAGTTGACACTGAAAAAGTGCTTTTTCAAGAAGAAATATTTTTATCCTTAAAATATCCAAAAATGTAGCATCCTTAAAAAGTGTCGTGCACACGCATGAGAAGTTAAACAACACTGTCTTTGTCAAAATGAACTTTGGTGAGAAGCTCTCTGCAGCAGCTTACCTTTTTTAGTACTAGTTTAAAAACTCTTCCACCCCACCATAAGCTTAGGTAGTCTTTATCATTTGCCTGTTGTGTGGTGGAGGTGGTGGAGTGCCATTTAAATTTAGCAAAACGGAAAAGAAAAGTATGTAGGTAGTATTACACGTACATAGTTTCATTTCAGTTTCGTTTCGATATAATTTTTTTTTCTGGCAAACTTTTGCAGCATAACTAAACATGTCTTTCTTTTACAGCCGGGTGCTAGCAGCTAGACGCGCGGCATAAAAAAAAGCTATAAAATATTAAGAGGCGCAGCAGAGCTATTCCATGCTGCTTCATTCATGTACAGGCAAAGAGAACTATGCTATATTATTGCTATACTACTACTACTACATAATCATAATAACAATGATTGCCACACATGTTAGCAATGAATTTTAGTTCTGCAAACACACAAGCTTGATCCCTACAACTCCACACACACGTTTTTATGAGTTTCCTATACATTCACAAGAAATGTAATATTTACAGCCTACAGCCGGCCTTCCATCATAATTTTCCAAATGTTTTGGCTTTCACCAAGAATTTCTCTCATCCATCTTTTCTTTTATCTCATGGAAATTTTTTATGAAACAAAATATAATAATATTTTGTAGGTATACTATTTGGATTCTTCCCTACTTTATTGCAAGTGTCAGCAATTACTTTCTTTGAAAATTGTTCCACTACGAAACGAACTCCTTCCTACCGAGCAGAATTTCCCCGTCCTGTAGTAGTAGTAGTAAGTAATAGTAATTACTACCTATTATCCTAAGCATTTGATGCACATTAATATTTAAACTTAATAATCTGATGATGTTTTATAATTGTATTCCTCAGTGCCGCTGCTGCCGACGCGTATTTCAAGTTTTGACTCACAGTTTGATTATGTGAAACTATAAAAGGTTCACAACAATCAAGTTTCACAGAGTTTTGTATATGTTTTCCATTACAAATATTACACCGCTGCGCTCTACTTTTTCTTTTAGATCCCCTTTTTACTTACATTATTTTTTTATACAAAAGTTTTTTTAAAGCTTAGTTTAGTTTAATGGGTTTTCGTGTGAGTATGACTAGACTTAATGTGAATAACAGTTTATGATCAAAAACATCACAGGACGACTGTGTAGTAGCAGCAACAGCAGCGGCAGTTGTTCTTCTCTTTTTAACTCTTGTTGATATATGAGCTCCTTCGTGTGTAATGTTTCTCCGGTTTTATAGCACTTATTTTATGAAAAACGAAGAGAGTTGCATAGTAAAAAAGGGGGTGGGGAATGACATTATGACGGAGGAAAAGCTTATATTTCGAAAATAATCATTGTCAGTTGTGTTATATATTAAACCTAAGCTTATGGGTAGATAATGTTCGTTCGTAGTACTTCTTTTGTTGGCTTTTTGAATTTTGGTAGAGCATTATAATACATATCATTATTCATTTAGTGAACGAAACGAACGAACCTACGCCCCAAAAATTTTATGATTTTAGCCATCCTCCCTCCTAATTTAGGAGCTACTATACGCACTGCAAACATTTGCATACGATTAGTACTTTTAGCTACTATAATAAATCTACTAATTTTTATTATTTCCATTTGTGACTCGATGAATCTTTATTTAATTTATTTTCTTGCTAATAAAATTAGAGGTCGAAAATGTCAACTGAAGAAGTACTATAAAAAGCTTTATAATATTAAGTAGGTAGTTATTAGCACTACGTACTGCTTATAAGTACTATGATGATGATAAAATTAGATTTTATTATGAATCATGTACTACGACGAACGAGACTTTTCTGCTTGAGCAGCTCATTTTAATAAATGAGAGATTTCGTAGAAGCTAAGCTATATCTTCTAGGGTAATAAAGCAAAGCTTAATTACGTACGTATTATATAACGTCATTTATGTACTGCTACTACAGCAGCATAGTAGGTAGGTACTTATCTTATATCAATAGTAGATTAGTGTGGGCTTGGCTTGACAGACACCAAAGAAAGTCGTCGATGTTCTAGTTCCATCATCTAAGTTTATGCTTGCTTGTAGCAATGCAATAACATCTTGACATCGGAGGCATTGTCACCAGAATAATGTAGGATGTCGAAGGCATCTACATTTACCTATGTAGGCATGATATGATATAACATTAGACTCGTCAACATCTCAATTTCCCTAGACAGATTTGCCGTACTTGAAAACAGTTCCTCGCCTGAATTCCGATCTAATTCAACAACCAAGTAGCAGCAGCAGCAGCAAACTATAGCATTATGAAAGTGGAGCGCCACGCCACATTACTTTAGTCACGGGGAAAGGTGTGATACAATACAAGTCATAAAAGAGTCGTTCCATCGCGTCGTTCCTTTTTCTCTCTCTCTCTTTCTCTTTACTCTTTTACTAGACAGAATTCTTCTGATACAATATTATGATATAAAGAAGTTTCCAACAAGTACTAGAACCATTCGTGTGTACTCGATGAAGGATGTACGAAGTACTTCTAAGAATTTCCAAGAAGGAATTATTCTATCAGGTACCTATTATTGTGCCTTTACATAGCATTGATTTGGTTGGAGGAGAAGTCATCTAACAAATAATAGCTTCGTAGGCAAACAAGTAACTCATTCTGTTCCATGAACATTCCTCATAAATCTCTTTTGACAGTTGAGACACAATCATCAACATGCATGTTGACTTTGATTTTGTCCGGAAAGTTTGCATATGACAAGAGACAAGACATTGACACCTTTCTCCGCCTAGTTAATAACTCGCAGTTGTCTGACCAAACATCCAAAACTTTCGTTCGTTGATTCGCTCGTTCGTCAATAACTTCGAATGAATATTACTTCAATACTACTACGCTACTACGGTGTACTGTCTATTTTGTTATTGCCGTGTCGTCGTCGTCGTCGCCATTTTTAAACCAATATTTGAAGCGTGGTGTGGTGTAGTGAGTGAGTGATACTGAGGTTTCATTTGTTCATGTTCATGGGTGTGTAAACGTAAGTTTTAGGCACATAAAATGCTTCCTTTCATCTTCTTCTTCTTTGTTTGCAATTTGCAAGCACATGATTATCCAGAGCCAAATCAAATATTCACATCTGCTTTGTTCACTTTCCTTTGCTCTCTCTCTCTCTCTCTTACTCTTTCCCGTCTTGTCTTCCTCTTTTTTTCTAGTTTACCCATTCTATTCATCCGACAGTTGGCTTTCTAAATATTGTATTATAAATATCTCTTTTTTGGGTTCTCTGTTGTATATGCAACCTTTCAAACATCAAATAAATATTCATTGCTTGTGCTTTGCTTATAGTATTCCTCCTCATCTTCTTCTTCTCTGAGAGAGCGCTCTTGGTGATTCTTTTCTTTCCTCCTAAGTTTTTATTACGATGCGTTGCCTTTATTCTCTGCAAATTTGTTTAATGCTTTGCTTTATACCCGCTCGCACATCTTTCCTTTCATTTCGTTTTTTATGCATGTATACCTATTCTCTGGTCATATGAATGCTTACATACTTACATGATCTGATCATTTTTTGATGTGTGGAAATGGCCTTGTGACTTTTTTGACTCTGAAAGTCATAAACCTTTCTTCTCGCTTTACGTCTTTCTACGAAAAATGCAAAATAGCTATAACGGAAAAGGGGGAATAAAAAAGGCAAACAAATATAATAACTGCCAGTAAACTGTTAACTACTTCCCGGCTGAAAGACAAACATAAGAGCTCGTTTGCAATTATGTGCTACGTTGAGATACAGTAATTATTAACGAGTTCAAAAAAGTTACTGATGGAGACACAGACAAACTCATTCAAAGCAAAGCGCCTGGAAATGCTTGGTTGTTATTTCTTCCTAAGTGAATTTGAGTTTGCATCTAATTTCTATTCACACCTACATAATAGTTAATATAAAAAAACTATTTCAAAGATAAGCCTAGCTTCAGTTGTTATATGTACCTATGTATGATAAACAGATAACATTATAACATGTACGTAGGTATTATAAATTATGGTGCATAATTTGATCTTTACAAGAGTTCTTAAAATTGGAAAAATTATTAATTTTATGATTATTATGATTACTTTTCAGATCCCGGCTGTTAACTCATTTTTTATTGCTACTAAATTCAACAGTATCTTTGTACCATAAATTAATCATAAAACTTTATATAATGCACGAACGCAATTATGATTCTCGTCTGTCGATTTTCGCTACAACTAAACTCTATCCTTTATCAATTACTTGCAAGAGTCTGTATGCTGCTAATAAAAGTTTGGCTTAATAGGTTTCATTTTAAGAAAGAAGTATGCAGCTAGCACAATTTTAAAGAGACTGATATATTAATACTTAGGTAAAGCTGTTATAATCCCGCTTTTTCTGTTGGTTGTGTTAGTTGTATTGATGATGTTTTTTCATCTGCAACAACTGTTGCTGCTGCGGATTGCAATTGCATTTAAAGCAATTATGCAACACAGGTATTTCGTCAAGATTTAAATGATCTTATATCAAATTATGTCAAATTAGGTATGTAAAAAATGATTATCCTCCTGTTAATAGGCAGTCTGTGAATGAGATTACTCATGAAATTGGTATGCGATGAATCATTACTTTCGACGTTTAATATCGTGCACAGATTTTTTTTCATCTTTAGCTTTGCTTAAATACATAAAAAATCGCGGAAGTAATAATGTGTTGTATGTAGAATCCTTTTGTAAACAAGATAGTGTCATCGTTCCGGAACGTAAAACTCCTTTGTTGTTAAGTTTCGATTACCTTTGTGGATAAACTTAACGCAATTTGAGTGAGCACTTTGTTAACATCGTTGTATAGCATTATTTACCCTATCTAGTTGTTTATTTCTCATTAGTAATTTGACTCATTAGCCTTGAAATGATTTGCCAGCGATGTAAAATTTTCAATTTATTGTTCTGGTTAATTTTTGTTATCTAATACTAATTATGCAATTTAATAAAAGAGGAAAATAATTGGCATGATTTAAAAACTAAAGATAATCATTTAGCTAAAAGTCTGTTGTTAGACGGATGTTTGATTTAACTCAATAAAATACACTTCAATACAGTATATACGCAACAAAAGAGAGAAAAAGTTTTCGTAATGGGTTTATTTTCCTTCTTCTTCTTCTTGATTGGCAATTCTGTGAAAGACATGCAAATTTTTTAATCCTCTTTGACTACCAAAGCCAAAAGTTACTTTATAATAGGCATAAAAGTAACTTAATTTTTAGACATCTTTATAGAGACAGATCATGTAGCAGCAGCAAAGCGTAGCCATGAGTCATCTTGGAAAGTTTCATAATAAGCAACGCCACTTAGGTCTTAAGATACGATACGATATGGCTTTCTACTAAGCGTAATATAGAGAAAATGAATTTGCTTGACGAGGCGCTTTCATTTCATCATCAGCAGGAGGTTCAAATAAGTAGTAATACGATGAAGACTAAGAACTCCACTTAAATTATTAGGACGCTGCCACTTATATTTTATCCTTGAAGAGATAACAAAGTAATTCATTTGTGTCATCTGTCACTCTCAACATAATAAACTTCACACACAGCTTCCATGATAGAACCATTCATGTCGAACTTGAAAATGTGCGAAACAGATATGTTAATGAAAATGTGAATATGATGATGAATCTCCTGCTGAATCAAAAACATCTTAATTTGTTTGCATTTATTTTTAATCCTTCTTAAAAATTACTGCACGCTAAAAGTTAAATACATAACAGGAGTGGCCTAAAGTAAATATATGCGTTCAAAGTCAACAGTTTTTGTACTTTCGCCAAACAGTATTATAAAATGGAGCTTTTCTACTGTTTAAAAATGATTAAAATGTAGCTATCTAGAAAGGTATCTGTCATATATGTTCTGAAAAAGAAAACTGCAATTCTTTTTTATGCTCTCCTCAGAGCTTTGCATCTTTTGACAATAAAGCTCATTTATAAAAACAAAACAAAATTCTACAAAATCTGCATTCCATTCATTTGACTAGCTATGCCCGTTTTTTTCAGTTTTTCAAGAAGATGAATTGTTTTCTTTCAGGAAGGTCTAATGGAAAATGTCATAAGAGTAATTTGTTTCTCTGAAAATACGACACAAGAAGCTATTGGCAAAATACATTATTGCGTTTCGTCTTCATTTCTCTTTCACATTGTAAAAAATCACTTTTCCCCAAACACACATAATAATATGCATTTTTTGTTAGAAGACTAAACAATATATCTGTTGATAAGTTATAAATAGAAACTTTCTTGTGAGGAGAACATGCCGCCCTCTAATTCGTTTTCTCACAGACTTCAAAATGATAATTATTATTATAAACACATTTTGTATTTGACTTTGTAACCAAAGCCAAATCTTTTTTGTACTCGTCGAGTCGTAATCTAGCTTTTTGGGTTTTTATACAAAATTTGTTGATTGTAATTTGCATAGAATTTTTAGTTGGATAGAGTTAGTTACAGCGTTTACTAAATGAAGCCCATTTAGAATACAAAACAATCAAAAGAATGGCTTTTGTTAATGTATAAATTCTATTTAGCCATTTATTGTAGTTTTGAAGGTGAATCATTCCATCCAGTCAACCGGGGAACAAATTGAAACTCTTAAAACAATTTCAACAAAGTTAGAGAAAAATTGCGAAAAACTGGAGCCAGCATTTGAGTTTCTTTTCTTTCCTACAATGAAAATTATAATAAAGCCGAACAATCAACGGTAACCCTCAAGCTAATAGACAATAATTCTCCGTATTGCGTAGCTCTCCATAATGATAACGAGGAAAAACGAAATAAATGAAAAAAAAGAAGAATGAACCAGGCAGAGAGAAAGAATCTGCACCTTTTTATTGCTTAATGGTCTGTAATGATGCAGAACAACTATTTCATTCAAATGTCTCCTACACACACAAAAGTATAATAGCTACTTCCTTTTTCCGACAGACGTACTTTTTACAAGGAAAAGAACATTAAATTATCATTCCTATAAAAGTAAACACCGTGTCTCTGCAAACTTTAGTTCATTTTCATTTCATATTGCTTCTTTCTGTTTTAGTTAAATCTAAACATATTTCGCTGCTGTTCTCCTCTTCTCCACTCCATTGTAAAGGAAATGAGAAGAGAAAGAAAATAAAATGAATGGGCAGCAGCAGCAGCAGCATTAGCAAAAGAGACTACTCACTTATATTTGCAAAGACAAAAGAACATAATAATAAGTTTCTTACTTCTCGTGAAGATGCAGAATTTCAAATTATACAAAAAAAGAATGCTTTTCGTTCTAACATCTCCCTGTGTGTATTTTCTTCTTTCCGAGTAAGTACTACAGAACGTAGTAGTAATCATATCATGTACAGAATATCAACTTGCCAAATAAATCCTCTTCTCCCTAGTCAACTCTGTATTATTACTACTACGGCGGTTGTGGTGATCTCATTTCTTCTTCCTTTCTCTGTAAAAATTCAAGCAATATTACTTACGTACGTACGTACGTACAGCTTTCAAACTCCAACCAAACCATTCCAGATGGATACAATACAAATGAAACCATCAACCTGGAGATGTTTAAATGATAAATAAAATATAAAACGACCACCATAAATGTGAGGACCAAAAAGAGAGAAAGAATAGAAGAATAGTAGAAAAGTAGAATGAGATCTTTTGCACTCGCTTTTAATACAGGGCATGCCTGTCGACTGACATTTCCCTTTCTTTCTTTCTTTCTCTCTCTCTCTCCCTCTTTTACTTTTTTATCTGGGTAAGCAGTAAGCAGGAGCAGGACTAGGCTTATGACATTCCGCGTTGTTAATTTGTGTTTGTGAATGTTAATCTCACCATAAAATTGATGGCTCTGGAGCATGCCATTAGATGGAACGTGTAGCTTAAATAGTACATGATTTGTGGTTGTTGTATGTATAACCGACATTGGAAAGCAATGTCATCCGATTTCACGTTACGTCTACTTCTGCGTCCTCCTCTTAAAGCAATTGTCCAACTTTGAGGTTGGTTGAGGAGAAAGGCTACGCTACGGACGGAACCACTTGTCTAAATTACTTGGAACCCTGGAAGAAGGACATACTTAAGAGACAGCTGAGTCCTTATGGTGCTGTGTTAGTATAGAACAAGTTTATTTTCTTCTTTTTGATTGTGTGATTACGTTTTCTGACAATTGTAATTTGTCATGGAAGGAATGAAGATTCTTTAAGGAATACGTAAAGTGACAAGTAAAACAGAATAAGCTTAATATTGAATTGGATAATTCAGGATGATGTGTGGTGGTGTGCTTCTGTTGGAGACTTTTACTTGTCATATTACATACGCTTAACAAGCTGGAACAATTGTGTGAATACAAATGAATTGCTATAACTCACTAATAGTATAGAAGCGTCTTTACCCACTTCAAATCTCATAAGTATTCTACATATTTTCTGAATCACTTGCGTTTTGCTTATTCATCCGTTTATGTGTGTGGCGCCAAAAATCATGATGATCATTGATAAAAAACTATGCTAATAATATATATAATATAGTTAAGTATTTAACAACTACTTACCGACAATTGTAGCTAAAATAATCAGAGTAAAAAGTACTCCTATGATAACCCTGCCGGCAAAGTCTCGCGGTAAATCCACCCCATCAGTCGCATTTTTGCTTAAGGTACAATTTTCAACTAAATCCGTCAAGTTACACCACCCCCTTTCCTCGCTTGGAGTCTCATACTCCGGGTTGGGCGAGTATGGAAAGGCGCTGTCCTCATAGTCATTGATCGAACGGTCATCCATACGATGATGAGTTTGCTGCTGCCGTCTGGGATTTGTTAGCTGGTCACCGAAAATGAGAATAATATTTTCTTTCTCTTTGTTCCTGTTGTTGTAATTGTAACTATCACATAAATAGGCTTTTTGTTAGAGGGTACAATTTCTGTCCAAGGAACCTGCTGCATCACATATTGTTCTATTATAGTCGTTCACTCTAAATTAAACATCTTCTTAATTTTTAATCTATAAAACTTTGATTTTTTAATAAGAGGAAGAAAGCTTTATCGAAACAAAGTATATAGGAGACGTTAACGTAAAACTTATTTCTTTCTATGTATAATTGTATAGGTAGGTAAAAAACATTATCATTCGATAAGATAATATTCAATAAAAAGTATCCAAACTCAATACAATCTTCGATGCACGGAACACTCTTGATACTCTAATTTGTGTCATCAATGACACTGATATTATCCAACAAAACGACACGAAGAAAGCCACAACATGTCCCCAACTAAAAGCCCTACCATGTTCATGTAATGAACTGATGGTAATAATAGAACACTGACTGAGAGCCAACAAAACAGCAACGCAACGCAACCAAAAAAATTCTTTAGCGATTCTCAGTGTTTCGGAAAACTTTCAAAGGTCACTTACAAACTTTGCTTACAGCTACAGCTACAGCTACAAATTGGTCGTATGAGTTAGAGGGTGCGAAAGAAAGAAAGTTGTGGGGGAAAGTAAGTCGTTAAATGGTTATTGAATATACGTGAGAGAAAGTGACGTCGGCAGAATACTAATTTGTTGTAGCAGTCTATAAGTAGTAGTCCCTTTAGCTTTTTACCACATCAAATTTCTTGGTGGATTGGATTCTTCGAAAAGCTTTCTTTTAAATGAATAATTACATAAAAGAAATGCGAGTAAATGTGTTACGAGTAAAAGGTATCAATGCAATACAGTAGGATGAACTTATCAATAATTCTGCTGTTTCCTTCTCCTCTCTGAGCTCTCGGTCAGAACGAATGATCGAGGGCGACTAAAAGCAGCTCAGATTGTACAGGTTCTTTTTCCCCTTTCTAATGGAAGCTCTTAGGCTAACTCGTTTCTGTGCCGTATCGTGCTGGTGGTGGTGGTGTGGTGGATCGCTGTAACTCTTGTTAGCTCTTTTCTTACACGTTTCCTTCCTTGTTGTTGTAAGCTTGGATGATAGGAAGACGCAACAGCGACAACGAAACGGATGAATGGTAAATGGTAATACGGGGCAATCCAGAGGGTAAAGCAATGTAATGCACATCATGAAGAATGAACAGGAAATATTAAAGAAGATGGTTTAAGAATGCAAATACTAGAAGTTGAATTGTAAATTGTTTCCGTCGTCACATGAAGATTATGAAACAGCAAGGTTATATTATAGCAAAAAGTATTATGCAACATATTCAGTAAAGATATTGAAATATGGAAGTAATTAGATTTTTCATTGTCAGTGTCATTGTTCATGTAATGCACCTCATACAATCATTAATTTAGGGAAGAATTGAAGTGTAATTTTTTAACGATTCCTAACAAACAACTAATCTAGGAAATATTACAAAATATGATAATACGTGTTTCAGCAAGTTTAAAAATAAATATTAATGAAGCAAGTTCATGAGTAAATAAACAGCTGGTAAGTTGATAAGGACGAGCTCGACGTT
>JAHZNJ010002665.1:0-29688 GCA_027744475.1 Lepidocyrtus cf. sotoi NNG-2020
GAGGTCTGTTTTGTAATGACATCAAAGTGTGAAATTATAAAATAAAAATGGACAAAAAACTTGCATACTCAATATAGTTTTATTGTTCTGCAATAATTATTGCAAATGCACTTTGTCAATTTTAACGGGATTTTTGTTGGACAAAGTAGGAAAAAAGAGAAGCAGAAAACAATGCCACAAAAATGAATCAATCCTAGTCAAAAGCAAATTTATATTTTTACTTTATCTCAAGGTCACTCATTCACGATTTACTTTACGGTTCACTATTTGGCATAAACTTTTTGGAGTAGAAGCACAAAAAGTCAAAGCACGTGTGTATGGCTTAGTAATGAAATGCCACTGAAAAAAGGTTTGTTTTTTGTCAATTAAACTGCAAACCGTAATAATTTCTTTGTTCGCGTAATAATTAGACACTAAAGAAATAGGAATGTTTTGTACTTTTTCATTCATTAAGACTGTTATAATAACCATAAAAATTAGATGATGAAGATTATATGATCATGATCAAGTGAGTGAACCCATAGTCGAATCTTTTTTACTACTTTTTTGCTTGCCACACAAGAAAGAATCCCCAATTTTTTGTATAAGACAAAAAAACTTTTGATCAAATAAATTTCATCACATCACTTTTTTCATTTTTTATGATTTTATGAAGACATCAATGGAACATCCCTGCTTTCGTGAATGCTCCTCTGATCCATCGACACGGATGACTTGCGGTTACAACTTCACACTTGAATACTTCTGGATTCTTTCCAAAGCTTGTTATGAGTGTCCAAATGTTACTTCAGATTGTTCGCGGTATGACTGCATCCCTGCTGATGGAGTGAAACGTGCCATCGCTGTCGTCAACAGGATTATGCCAGGACCAGCAATTAGAGTAAGTAAATAGTATAATCTTAACTTATCAATTCATCATGACAGTAGCTTCAATTACTTCATTACACTCACTGCCATTGCTAGGAAGGTTGTTTTTGGTTGACAAGATGGACACGGTCCGTTGACTTTGAATTGCATTTGCATTTAGTTCAATCAATTCAATCATTTCTAGTTCTATACATCACGCATCATTGAGACACAAGATGATACAATTACTAAATTTGATGACATTTCATGAGGAACTCAATAAAACCTATTATACAGATAAAAAAGCAAAATACGGAATTCCCTGTTAAAAAACTAAATTTTTCATTCATATTATGTTCGGCTTTTTATGTCATAGTCATGGTCTAATTATAAAATCGTCTTTCTGAATGAAGAAGAAAGAACTTCAGCTGCGTCCAGTGTCAATCCTTATGAGATGTTTTCTTTAAGAGTGAATGCTTGTACAAAAGATTTTTCTTTAAAATTGTATAGGACTCTATAAATGAAGTTACTATACCGTACGAGCATGTCGTCCACTGTGTTGATGGAAAATAGTTGCAGAATATGTAATCTTGGGTTATAATGGTCTAATAACAAGGCTAATTATTAAAATCTCTTCCTGAATTGAATTATTGGCTGATCAGTGTAATGTTGGTAATTCAATTGAGTTTCTGGTAAACGTTTAGATTTTCTTTCTGCTACTGGAAAGTTTTCGACGTCACAAATGGATTGGAATTTTCAAGGCTTTATTCATAAGCAAGTTTAGACCTCAAAGCTCTACTGTCAAGAGAGTTGTTGTTAGCGCAGGATCAGGTAAAAAACAGTCTCCTACTACTCCTTCTTTATTCTCTATCCTTGTCCAGTAACAGTAGTAGTAAGTTAGTAAGTAACTTGACCACTACCATTACGTCATTAACGAAACATATTTTTTTTATTATGGACATATGATTGATTCCAAGAAATGTACAATTTTTCCTTACTGTAAAACGAACTTCGCTTGAAATTTGGAATGGCTTGACTTGCTAATTTGCTAATAAGCGAATGTCGAATTAGAAAAGATCCTGTTAGTTTAGATGAAGGTAAATGCATTAGTTGTTTACACGTTTACAGTGTTTATGGCTTGGGTAAGGCAAATTTTACAATGAAAATTTCATGCTGCGTTGCGTCGCGCGTCGTCGCTGGTTTTAAAACCGGATTCATGTACCGAAAAGGACAGCTGTACATTGCATTATTGTTAGATGGAATAATTTCTGGATGCGCTATTATGACGCAATATTTATCAGTAAGTCATTATTACTGTCATTAGCATCAGATCCTATAATGTGAAATGAGTAGCGCATCGTAAAGAGTGCTTCTTAGGTTAATCTACAGACCTAATCCAGGATGAACAGTTTCTTATTGGTTTGCGTTAAGTAATCATTTCGAAGAACTGAACAAGGATCATGATATGATTTTTTTGGGATAATGTCCATGAAAGTTTTTAATGGCTATTGGATTTCGTTCTACCTGTGTTTGTACCTAATCTACAGTCTAGACGAATATACAAAAATACGAGAAGAAAAACAACCCCATGAAAAATTTACCATTTGACGCTATATATGTTTAACAATAAAATGATGTCTACTTAAATGTCGCTGGATTTTTATGATGTTTACATGGGTTTATGAAGCTTTTTTTATGGCAAATCGATGATTGGTTTTGTCTTTGACCATTAAATTCGGTTGAAAATAATTGACTTCTTCCTAACCGCTTCTCTCTTTCTCTACCTCTCAAGGTTTGCAAAGGAGACACGGTTGTCGTTGATGTACAAAATGGACTTTTCGGAGAGGGAACTGCCATTCACTGGCATGGAATTCACATGAAAAATACGCCTTGGATGGATGGTAAGAACAAATAGAAGGATGCAAATGCAAAACCAATTTGTTAGCATGAAATCAAACAAAAAATTGCAATCAAATTTGCAACTCCGCAAAACTACGTATTTTTTGTATGAAATACTAAAACAATGGGATTTCTATAAAAAATGGAAATGTTTGAATGCTTTTCAGGAGTTCCAGGTGTCACACAATGCCCCATTCCACCCAGTAGTACCTTTAGGTAACTTTTAAATTCAATTTAAAGCTAGTGTAGAAATAATTTAAATTGAATGCCTATTTTATTTCACGAATATTGAATTTTTTCTTTATTTTTCTCGTTAAAAATGACGACGTTTGCAGATATGAATTTGATGTCCCACTTGGAGGAACTTATTACTGGCATAGTCACGCCGGTTTCCAACGAGGAGATGGCATATTCGGTTCACTAATTGTTCGTGAACCAAAAGATGACAGTAATAAAAACGCTGTTGCGATCACGGCGTCAGCAACAGCCACAGCGATGATTTACGATCATGACTTGCCAGAACACGAAATTTTAATTTGGGATTGGTTGGCAGATTTGTCTCTTTCAAATTTTCTTAATCATCATCACGCCGACGGTGATAATAAGCCAAGAGGTGTGCTAATTAATGGAAGGGGTCTACCACCGGGCTTCTTTCATGATTTTGAAACAAATGAGGTAATATTTAATAAAATTTTAAAAAGTCTATTCATTCATAATAATTTGAATTTAGAAATATTAATGTGTGCAATAAAAACCCCCATTACATGATAAAATTATTTTCTTATTCATAATTAGTATTTATTTTGTTCGTAGACCATTCAGGAGAAAGGAAAGTCATTTGTGCCGTTGCATGAGGTACGCATCTCTCAAGGTCACTCTTACAGACTCCGCCTGATCAGCAATGGGGTTCTCAACTGTCCTCTGGAAATGAGCATTGAGCATCACAGAATGACGGTGATTGCAGCAGATAGCTTCAACGTGGATCCTGTAGAAGTTGACTCTTTAGGTGAAGATTAAATTAGTAGTGTCATGGAATGTTTCATTTTGTGAGAATCAATGTGGGGCAAGAGAAAATGAAAATGAGTTTGTGGTGATGTTTTAATCATTCTACATTGTTTCTGACATGATTCAGTGATTTATGCGGGTGAGCGTTGGGACGTGGTTCTGCGAGCTAATCAAGCAGTCGGCTCCTATTGGATAAAGTTCCGTGGATTGATGGACTGCGATGATAGATTCACGAGCGCATTCCAAGTCGCCGTTTTGAATTACAAAGGAGTACCACTTGGGACAATGCCTGCTCATTCAATTAAGAGCTGGTATGAGGCAGCTGCACCTGTAGATGGATTGGTATAAGAAAAATTTTCGTTTTCTACCCAGAATTAATTTTTCATTCAGGTCAAATCGATAATAAAAAAAATTGATAATTATAATTTGTAATTTATACAGCAATTAAATCCATTAAACTTGGCACCAGGCATCGAAGGAAAGTATTTGACAGCTGCTGAGCTTTCCAGCGTACAAGATGATGATCCTGAAATCATCACAAAGGAATTTGCAGATCATCAATTCTACATTTCATATGATTTTAATCCCATAGACAATATTCGTTTTCATGGCCCACACGTTCCAATTCGGACAGGTATTCATTCATATTCAATAAGTCAATCAGAGCTCAACAACTTCTTAATTATGAAAGTATAATAATTTGCTAATTAGTCTCAAACATTAAAATAACTTTTTTAACCTTCTATGACCTTCCACAGTACGAAAAGGTTTCAAACTTTTCACTCCACAACTGAATTCTATTTCTCATATGATGCCAACTTCGCCCTTTCTCACTCAACCAGAGACGATTCACCAAGCTCATGTTTGCAACGAATCTTCAATCAAAGCTAATTGTTCCCTCGAGTATTGTGAATGCACTCATATGCTTTCTGTTAAATTAAATTCTATCGTAGAGCTGGTTCTAGTGGATAGGTAAGTCAAAACTTTTCAAAACAATTAAGAATGAAATATGAATCCAAATTCCTAGGAAAATTACGTCAAACTCGAACTTATGCAGCTAATAATGAGTATTATATTCATTTTCAGAGGATATACCTTTGACGCAAACCATCCATTTCACCTCCACGGTCATGCATTTAGAATAGTGGGCATGGAAAGACTTAACGCAACTACGGAACCGAATTATATTAAAGAACTCGACAAATTGGTAGGAATGAATGCTTTCTTTCGCAATGTAAATATAAATGGGACTGATAAAGTTTTGATATAATTTAAAAAATTAGGGTCGGATTCCAAGAAGAAGAATAAACGCGCGAGTCTCTTAATAATAGAATTTAAAGAAATCTTTAAATTAAAATGAACAATCGATTTATTTTTTTAAAAAGGTTGGCGACTTATCAGAAATGTTGCAAGCTCCAGAAAACTTCCCAAAATGTGGAAATTACATCCCACCAGTGGCCCATCCTCCAATTCGGGTTCATGAAAAGCCAAAGACAATCATTCCCTTGAAGAACGAGACAGACATTTACCATCCCTCCTATAAGACACATGGCATGTCGACAACTCCAAAGCCGACGTCGACAAAAGCTTCTGGAAAAGGAAGGAAGCCTGGAAGGAATGGTGGACCTCCTTCAGTTATGACAAACTTAAATGAGCCTAGACTTTTACTTTCATGTTTAGTTCTGATAGGTTTGTCCAACGTGGTTTTAATCATGAGATAGAAAGACATTTTAAATGTACATAATTTTTAAAACGAAGCCACAGAAGCTCTGTACCTAAATAGTTTAAAAATTGATCCGATGATATCATTCAGATAAAACATTTTACTATAATTACCAATTGTGTCTTAAGGACTTTTAAAGCATTTGAGTGTAAGTAAGATATAAAAAGGGAAATAATTTTCAAATTGAACGTTTTCATGATAAAAAACGCAACGGATAAACTGATGGGATGTAGACTTTATGATTTGATATTTTAAAATATGTATTTAAAAATTCTTTTCAATATTTTGGAACAAAATGATGGCATTTCTTCAACTAACGGTAATAATTGTGATTGTGATATGATAGGTAGGATGTATTCTTTAGATAGGCCATTAATTTGTACTTCTTCGTTTCTTTGGTCGCGTTCGTTTGTGTAACCAAAAACGCCAAACTTGCATTTACTATAGTTGGTATACCACAGACAAAACGGAAGAGTTAAGGATCAACCAGTCAGCAGCAGTATTAATAAAATATATATCCTTCTTCTTCTTTTAATCCTGTCCTATTTTTGTAAACCTCCCTTTTTTAGTCATTTTTGTAATTTTAAGGTTAAAAACTGTAAATGCAGCAAAAATGCAAAGGAAATATTACACTAAATAATTTAAATTAATTCAATTAGCGTTATCAAATCCAATATTAATATATTCGGAATGAATGATGATAACTAATCAATCATAAATATTTTTATGGGTAGCTAGCCATACCTGGACATAAAACTTTACCGAACATTTGAACAATTTGTGATGTGACTGAAAAGTGTACAAAAAAATATTAAAAAGCGACTATTTTTTGTGAAAATATCAAGAAAACAATAATATGCAATGGTATATGAAATTGAATAAATGTAATAACATCAAAATCAAAAAGTTACGTAAGTTCATGTTTTATTTAGCTTTCATAATTTAATATAGAGATTAAATAAAATTTTACGTGTAATATATCTGATTCCATTTAATTCATTTTCTTTTATTTCAAGCTCACAGAGTTCTTTTCATAAAGTTACATGAATTTTTTTCGCTTAACAAATGTTTTGACTTTTTGACTGACTTGATATAGTCTCCTCAATACACTAACACAAACAACAATCGAACCCCACCACGAACTATAATCTCATTTTAATGTACATACCTATTTAACCAGAAAAGCATTGTACTCAACGGGGAATATAATTTAAATCTGGTTCAAAGTAATTTCCTAAAAGTATAATACATAAGAACAAACAATCACAATTTATAAATATAATAATAAGTAATCATACGAAAGGTAAAAGGTAATTAGTCGAACGACATTCATCTTAGATTCATATTTGATGATACGTAGTACGTACAATAACAGTCAGATCATACACAGAGATTTTAATTGGTAAATCGATCAGATTCTTTTCTTCAACAAACAATCAATGTTAATTTTGTTTACTTTGTTTGTTTTCCTTACGCTGCCGATTAGATTTTTTATACATAATATGTAGGTTAAAGTTTAGATTAGTTTTTTATCTTAATGGCTGCCGCAACGCAACAAGCTTGATAAGTCTCATTATTAGTATAATTTACAATTTAAGTTACTTTTAAATATTTTCTATCACAATTTTCATCTTCTGGAGTAGTAATGTGCTTCAGCTTTCTTTAACAACGTAAAATACTGCGAAGTTGTAATCTTTTTAATTTTCAATTGCTAATTTTTTAGTAGAGATAAATATACAAGAATTTGTTATGTGCTGTCTTTAAAAAATATACATAGATCGTTTAAATTGACTACTACGTGGTGGCTAATCTTGCATAGAAATGCGGAGAAAAATTATTTTCATCAATCACTCTTTCCTTGTTTGACTAATGCACTTTTAATGCGTTGAGCACGTAGGCCTAGATTTCTTTCTTTTTTGCTCAAAAAACTATACAGAATGCAGCCGGACGGTAGCGTGATTTTAATTTGTTAATGCCTGTATTAATCAATAATCATAATAATATCTATATTAAAAATTAGTATTTAGCAATTCTCGTTACCTTTCACTTTTTAGTTAAAAATTTATATTACCTAAACCCTCGGCGGCTATATATATACCCCTGTATCGTTCTCATTATCATCATTCGTAGCAATCTGTGTATTTTCTAAAATTGTAATTGAACTATCAAAAGTTAGTTTTTTCTCTAAAGGAATTATCAACTTGAACTATCGAATTTATGAGTATTTACCTGAATTTTAGCTAGGTTAAACTTCTTTTGTCTAATCGTGTTTTTGCACTTCTCTCAAATCTTAGTTTTTTGTTTCTTATTTCAGTAATTTTACGAATCAAACTGCGCAGCACACTGATATATTGTTATTTTGTTAATCACATTAATTTTTATCATTAAAAAAGTATTACATTTTCAATTGTTTGATAATTCAAATAATGCAGTGATGGTTTTGATTATTGTCAGTAGATTAGTTTTCAATCTAAAAAAATGTTTTTACAAGAAGAATACTTTATCTAGATCCATTTTGGTTTTAAAGGTAAGTAACATGATTTAAGTGCATAAGTTATCTCACTTGTATTTTAACAATCTACCTTATAAATGATGACATATTCAATAGTAAATGCAATCATACGTAAAAAATTGTATAATTGTAAGAGAATTTTCGGCAAATTACAAATGAAACAGGTACGAAACATTATGCCTTTTTTACTTTTCAAATGTAAATATGTATTAAGACTAAGACTATTATCTCGGTGAAATCTTTCTTATAATACAACTAAAACTACTTAAGTAAGACTTTTTCTATTTACAAAAACAACTAGTCTCACCTCATAACTATATATTTAATTAATAACAATTAATGGTACTATATTTAATCTACAACATACTTTTTACAAATGGATAAAATCTTTGGACTAGATTCATGTTCTGTGATCAGTTCACGGTTGTGCTTCTTTTCTAAAGTACATTAAATAAATGCGATACCAACAGATCTGTAAATCTCTTAAGTTTACTTTCTAAACCTATCCCACCAAACTTTCTCATACTTCGACCCCTATCATCATGGAACATTTAGATTATTGGAAAACAAAGCTTATTCCCTTTCACTATGTATGATAGTTAATTTCGACGGGAATAATTAATATTAAAAAATATTAAAAATAATTTTAGTTAATATCGATCATTGTAAAAACAACAATCCCATTTTGTATTTTTAATTACCTAATTCATTAATTTCGAATTTTGAAGTACTACGAATTTACGAATTTTTCTTGTCGTTGGCTGAGTTAGTCTTTTTGAGCTGAATTGGTTAATCTTCCGTTAAATCTACTTACTCGGTATTTACGATAAATGACTAATAATGAAATGTATTACATATTACATTACTTAAAAGTAATTAAGAGAGGATTCTTGGTGCCTGTGATGATTAATTACGGTTAACTACATTCCATGACTTGAATTTCACGTAATGTAAATAATAATTTGTAAAATCTATTCAGATCTACTAATGTAAAAATTATCTTCCGGTTTGCACCGGAAACAGACATGACTTCCTGTACCGTTTCGTCATTCTTGGTATTCTCCTTATCCATGGTTGCTTCTTCGGATTGCAGGGCACAGTCTGCTTCTTCGTTAAGTTTGACCAAATGAGTCTCATATCGCTGGGAGTCATTTGATGAGAAGTTACCTGGAATAGGAAAGTGAAAGCATCCGATTAGTTAAATTGTAAAATTAAATCGGACGTAAAACGATGAAAGTAAGATAACAAATGAAAACTTACCATCATTCTAAATGCACACGGCTCCTTAGGATCTAAACGGAAGTACGTGAAGAAAGGCGAATCATCAGGGAAGAACTGACTATGTCTGGCAAGAATCGCAGTTACGTAAATATCTTCTAAATGAATCAGCGGTATAGTATGAGAGTTATGCAACAAAGTTGGCACCATGAACCCCCTTAGCAAATAAGCTGTTCCTGACAGGTAGCCAGGATAAACGTTGTCGGGATACAGGTACTTTGGCATGTAAAGTTTTGATCCTGAATCTTTTATTGGGGCTGCCCCACAAGTGAGCCTTCCAATCATTTTGGAATTTGGCATGTCATGAGCTACTTTCAAGAGCCTGTCAATGTTTATGAACATGTCATCGTCAGTTTTAAGAATCCACACAGGGGCCTTCGATGCATCGCCGTTGTTACGGATGTTGCACGTCAAATTGATCCATTTTAGCATAGCCATTGACTTCAAAGTAAGGTTGTGATATGAATCGATGAAGTCTTCTTGAATGATATCGTGATATTCATCAGCCTCCTTTCTCACAGAGTCCTAATAAAAGATAAAATTAAGAATTGCTTAGAAAATATTTGGCCATTAGTTTTACAAGATTTAAATTTTGTTTAATGTAATACCTGAACTGTTTCATTCAAACTACGTCCAAGAATAAAGGCAAGTCTAACCCCTTTCGGCCAAATATAATTAATGGAACCCCAAGTATCCCTGATAGCTTGTCTTGGCAAGGCATTTATGGGTTTTGACGTAACCATGATTAATATTTGAACAGCAGGTCCGCAAAATGGAGATGTGGCATTATGTTTACTGCCACTACTCGCCGCAGAATTATATTGCGAATTAGCATGATTTTGATTCCTGATTATGATGTGTGGATGAGGTTGCACAATAAATGTGTTTGGATTTGACAAGTCTAAATAATCTGATAGAATTACAGATTGATTTACAGTCCATGTTGGAAGTTCACCTGCAAAAAAGTAGGTCAAACAATTACCAAAGCTATTTTTTACCTTTCTTTATAAGAAAATATATTATAATTTACGAAATCTTACTAAGCCGTTCATAATAGCTGCCGTTATTTGTTCCTGGTTCAGGTGATATTAAGGCGACTAAGAAAAGAAAAATCAAAAATGCAATAAGGGCCCCCACAAGGGTTGGTAGTCTGCTTATCTTTCTTCCGGCCCTTATCACGGAGTGAGAATTGACCCGAATATACATCTTTTTAGTAATGTAGTCGTTTTGTTCCTTCCTGTTTCCTCTTTGCTCATGGTCTGTTGGTAGTCATACTTTTTAAGAACGTTTTCAAAAAGCGCTTCAACTTTGTTTTTGACTAATTTGGCAAGTTTGTTTTTTTCATCCTTCGATTTCTCTTTAAAGCTTCAGAAACTCTGCAGCAGCAACCGCACACCGTGACGAGTGTCGAGCCACATGGTTTGGCTACTTCACTTCAATTAAAAGGAGAACGTAATCAGATCAGATCATGATGTTGTTGTGATGATGGTGGCTTGAAATATTCCAAAAGTTCAGTCACAGTCAGCAGAAGAAAAAGAACTAGAAATACTGATTGGCCGCAAAAGTACTGTTGAGTTTAGTTCATACTTCCTGAAAAATCACAGAGCAAAGTTTGATTTTTATATTTCGAGACAAAATAAAAAAAATAACGAAAAATGTTCTGCACTTTTAGGATGATTCAAGTGAATTTGAATTTTCAAGTAAATATAGTTCACCCCCGTATTTAATTCTACGATGAACAAATTCACAATTCATGAACACGAGGGGATGGTACAAAACGGAATGAAGGAAAACTAGCAATTACGCTTTTTACTCTATATTGCATTCATCTAACAAATGTTTGATGCATGATGCCGTGTGGAATTTTGCGTTTCGTGATCAAATCCATGACTCATAAACATAAAAATGATTATTTTGTGGAAGAATTATATAAATGGCAGAAACTAAACTGAAAAACTATAAAATGTAATGAAAACGTCCATGAATTGGCAATGAAGATTATGATAATGAGATGATAGCTGGAGCAAGAGCAATGCAGTGGTAGAGCGTTAAATGGTAACAATCATACGCTTCACGGATCTGCTGCGTTGACGAGGAACGACAAATGATGAATTACAAATTTTACTCACTTTGACAGAACTCCATGCATGGAGAAAGAAGGGGAGTATTTTGTCAACCTGATAATGATAACTATATAAATTTAAATTACAGCTATTTCAATGTGACTCTCCTCTCTGACACTGGAGATCTAATAAGTGCATTGTGAAGTTGTGACCTTGTTCTAATTACTGAATTAATTATTGCGAATTGCGACGATGATGTGACAGTGACGTACGCGAAGCTTTCAATTTCTTTGTGATTGTTGTTGCATGTATAAATATGCGACTACGTAAATTAGCACTGAGTAGGTGTGTTACCTATTTCTTTGTAGTCAATTCTTAAACTAGGAAATATCTGTTACTGGTAGTGGCAAATTGAATAAAAATAGTTTGCATTGTGTATATATTATGAAAATATTAACAAAAGTTGTAAATTCTGCAATGCAAATACTTATGTAGTTTATATAGAGAACTGACAAATAAATACAAATATTATTTACTGAGCTGGCGGTTGGTTGGTTTATTGAGTTTGGAAAGGCTATTGGGAGTAAACGCCGAACATTTGCACGCAGTAATAATCAAAAGTATTTGCAGATGTACTCTATAAACCAATATTGAAATAAATCGTATGTAGGTTAATATCAAGTTTCCCTTTTTTGTCGCTTACTTTGCTTTGAAAAACAGGCATAAGTAAACCGACTCTTTATGGCGACTGCATAATTCCATGCCGGATTATTACACCTAACGTAGATAGTACCAACATAATAATATTATGTATTTACTTTGTTTGAAACAAAAGCCAACTATAAATATGTAGTAGGTATTGGCTTTCTGAGAAATTAAATATCTTGAGTCCTCACAGCTTATTAAATTACGAAATGAAAATGACCGAATTACTCAGACCTTTGCTTGTCCTTCTCACCCTCACACCATGCACTATCATCACTACACAGTAATCAGATCACTGACACGCAACGCCGCAACGTTAAAAACTATTTCTTCGTGTAAATGAATAGTAATAATAATACTACAAGAATTATTTATTGCGAAAAGGGCGAAATATTATATGAAACTGAATTAATAACGTTCTCAAACTAAACTAGAGCTCTGTATCAGTTTGTGGTGGATGCAAGTCTGCACTCTGCTAAAACTAAACTGAAGAATATTTCGCCTTGCGAATAAGCGAGACATCCAAATATAATCCAGCAAAAACTGTTTTTGGCTTTTGCGTAATAAACGTAGTATTGTACACAATTAATGTCTTTCGCGATAAAGCATAGTTTTCTTCACAGACTTGCTTTCCATTTCCACCATCGTAAAAAAACTAAAAGCGACCGACCGATGCGCAATGCCATTTCATTTCCCATAAAACTAAAGCTAAAGCTTCTTCTTCTTTCTCATCAACGCCTAATTACTTATATGAGATCATGTATAGTTCCACCGCTCATTATAATTTATAGACAGGAGGCTATTTAATCATATCTATCTGTACTACATAAGAAAATGTAAATAAAAAGGGGAGACTAGCTAAAGTCTACGTTTGAAGAAGGAAAAAAGATAATTTTCTTTGCCAAATTTCTTCCTCACTTTTTCTAGCTTAAAAGAAGAGACACAAAAATACCACAAAACTTGACATGGACTTACACACACGTACGGTTTGTGTTTAAAGCTGGTTTTTAGTTGTAGTAAGTTGTAAGCAAGCACTAATCTTTAATCGTTGTTTATGTTGCTTTCGATTCATTCCATGTAGCAAAATGCGAAGTCTTTCCTTTGCAGTTTTAATGAAGTTGGTTGATTGGCAATCACGGAAATTAGGCAATTTCATGCAGGACTAGTAAATAATAACGATAATCACTGAGGTGCTGTGCTGTGGTGAGCGGAGGATTACAAACAACAATGAAGAAGTCTGTTTCTGTCTTCATTTAAGTAAAGTGGTTTTGCAACAAACACGAGCACTGAGCAGTGCTATACTGAAGAAAAAGAAGAAGACACAGATTTAGCGAGAAGTTACTTTTGCCATTATCCTTTATCTCTTATTCTTTCGTCTCGTAGTCTTTTTTGCATTTTTTTTTCGGGAAAAAATCAGCAGAGCTTGTATAACATAATAACATTTCTAGCGTGAATAGATAGCGAATACGTTATGTAAAACATGAAGAGAGGGAAGTTCTGAGGATCGTGATGATGATGATGATGCTGATGGAGTATGGAGATGGAGAAGAAATAAAAATAAAACTTGTAAAAGAGATTTTTTGTTCTCATCCAATCCCCCATTGCAATGCCCCACTTGAGCTAGTAAAATGTGAAGATAGAAGAACCAAGAACTGCAGCAGAGTTACATAAAACTAGCTTTGTGTGTAGTGTACGTGTTTATGTATCTTTGGCATTGGAAGAGGTACATTTTTATTATTTTATAGTAAAAAGGAAAGAGAGAAACCTTATTCTCATAATCAAGAAGAAGCACATGTACATCAACAACGCTTGGAGGGCTTTATTAGACCTTTATAAAAATGGACAACCTTCACTTTCATTTGAACGAAATGATGGAATAAAGTAAAGAGTACAAGCACGAACGAACCTGACTGGTTTTCTTTGCTTTTTTATGTTAAGACTGTGTGAAGTTATAAGGAATATGGATGTGAGTTTATTAGGCCAATGTGTATTTAGTAGTAGCTCTGTTTGTTCGCGCATCGGTCATATTATAAATACAAAATATCATATTTTGCTTTTTGGCATCTTCTTTTCATGAATGATATTATCGATATTACTAACAAAGAAGCTTCTTCGGTTGGCTGGCTTGGCTCCATTCAGGTATACCAATACAAGGAAAACTGATATCGCTCACTTGCAGTCTGTAGTCTGTAGATTATTATGATAGTGGTGGTGAAGCCGTTGAAAAAACGGATAATGATATCATACGGCAAAGGAAAATAGTTGATCTTTAGTCCAGCAATTTAGTAACTTTTTTTTCAATTTTGTTGATTGCAAAAACTTTTGCTTATATGAGATCATTATGAAAATGTAAGGAATCAAAAGATAATATGGATTGTGGAAGCGACCTTTTTAACCAGATCTAGCAGATACTTACCAACTCTGCTTTACTACAGCAGGACTCATGAATGACTCATCCTTTGCTGAAATGAAAGCATCCACAATCCGCATTTTATTCTTGTGCAAAATGCATGAAAAGTGCATTCATCGTCAGTTCAGTCACTAACATATTATCACATCCACGGTAGATTGTTGTGTGCAATCTCATGCATAGACTCTGTCTTTTCCATTATTGATGGCATTGCATTATCCAAATTTTCATCCCCTCATCATCCATGACATTTAAAGTTTTTACCATCGTCACATTACACATCACACTCATCATCCCATCCTAGCAAAAGACAAAATGAATCATTGAGTTGTTGTTAATGCTCCTGCTGCTTCCCATTTACTTTACCAGGGAGGCGTAAAATAATATGTCGCAATTTTATTTTCTTAACCATGCATCCGTGTCATATTATTCAAATTTACATTATTAGAGCCTTTTCTCGGCTGTTAAGTAGGTTAACGCTACTGAACTATTACATTTCTCTCTAGAGAGCTGAGAGGTTTGAAAATGTTCCACTTTTACTTTACTGCTAGTAAAAAGGGTTTAAAATTGGAAAGTTTTCTTTTAAATTCTTTTGTTTTTCTGGCATATGCATTTTATTGCTTTGCTCTGTGATTTGATGATGCAAGCTTTGTAGTTTCGGAAAAGAAGCAAATAAAAGGTTGGTTGGACTTGGACTAGCTTAACCCTTTCAGCCAACCTAATTTACATACTACTTCAAAGTACTTACTACTTACTTATGAGTATAAATAAATAAAAAATTGACTAAACTCTCTTTTAGCTGATTAGCATAAGGTCTAATGCCAAGCACTTAAAAATTTGCATATTATATTGATCTTTGGTTTATTTCCGATTAATAAATATAATACTACGCTACGCGAATTTATCATTTTTATGATCAATCAGTTTAATTTTGTCATTACGCTAAATGGTTAACAGCAGAAAGCTCCTTCCTGTCTTAAAGTTGGCATGTGCAGGTGTACACAATTCTTATGTGCATGTGTTTTAGAAAGGAAAGGACCTAAATTCACCAGACAAAATGCATTTTTTCTTGTATAGTACTATGTATACTGAATTCTGCAAACAAATCAAAGACGAGAATGCCATGATACCATGTCGATAACAATCTAATCTACTAATGTTTGCTTACGACTTCCCGTCACCCATGCATAAACATTTATAGTAGCAAAATTAGGCTAGCAAAATATATATGTGGTAGTGGTGATCTTCTCTGGTAAAGGTACATAAATGTGCTTTCGTTCAACTTTCTAAAAATTAATCCTTTCGTATTCCTATCCTTTCCTTCCTATCTCGACAATAATGCAAGAGAACCCCAAAAATACATGTGGTGGTGAATTTGTTGGACCGGCACAGTTTTGCAGCAGCAGAAACAACCAAACAGATGATGCTCATATTTTTGCTGTTGGTTTGTTTTTGTTCTAATAAAGCTGCTGCATGCTGCCCTTTTCTTTTCAAAACAGTATTGCACAAAAGGCTAATAATATGAATGCCTATTCACTCACATCAATTGCAATTTAATATTTTTGCAAAAGGGTTTCTTTATTCTATAATACACTTTAAAGAAATCAAGATTGGTGGCTGTGTGGCTTGACTGCGTCGTGCACAACAATAAAAACAGCCTCGCAAAAATTTCTCTTTTCTTTTCCCAATTCCTCAGTTCAGGAAGCAAAATAAACTTCAGTTTCAGTCAGTATTTTGTAGTTTAGCTTTTGTGTTTTTGTTCTTCGGTCGCACAATCACGTAATAAAGTGGATCTGCTGAATGAAAAAACAAAAAGTTACTTTTCTCCACACAATACTTTCTACCATTTTTTATTGTTTAGCTCAGCCATAGCCATGAACATTTACCATCATCAATTTAGACTTTTCTCTTCTTGGCTATTTATTTTGACTTAACGGAAAAGGGAAAGAGAGAAAGAAAGAAAGGAAGTATAAAAACGAGTTGGGCAATTCAGTTTTGTTGGTAGAAAAAAATTAGTGCACTGACGTTGGACGTGAGTTGTTTTTGGACTGTTGGAAATTGAAATTGGAACTGACTTCCTTTTCTATCTGTAAAAAAATACCACCTCAGCTGACGCTACACAAGAGAGTCTATTTCCACATTACCTTCAATGTTCGAAGCGTGCTCCCTCCAGAAAAAGAGTTAATGGAATTTTCATTAATATTTATTTATTATTTAACCCGTTTTTGCACAAAGAATAATAAGAATTGTGGAGTGGCTTGTGTTCGAGAGTGGAAACAGCTATTTGACATCATAACAGCTGCTTCTTCTTCTCCCTCCACCCCACCACCGTTGTTTCTGTAAATAACACGATTTACTGGTGCAATTACAAAAAAAGTGTGCATGTAGGGAGGAGAAAGGTTGAATACAATGTAAGTCTCACAAGTAAAGTTTATTCTGCAAAAAACCAGAAGACGTGTCCTTCTCTCTTTTTCTCTTTTTGTGTTTGTGTGAAACTGCTCGTTTTTGTAAAGCTTGAGCGTGGTGCTAGTCAAATCGTGTAAAACTGTCAGAAAATTTGTTTCACCGGTTTTATTAATAGTTTTATGTCACATTACTAAAGAATAGAAACAACTCCCCACAGTTGAATAGAGAAAAATAGGAAAAGGCCATTAATTTTAATGAAAACAGCTGGGGCAAAAAAAATAAACGAAGAACCTACTACGAATGTATATAATCTAGTGGATAAAAAACACAAAAGCGTTCGTTCCTCCTCTACTATTTTCCTCTCTCCTCCTATCTATGATTATATAGTTTCCGTGATGTGATGTTGTTCATTCGTTAGAAATTTTCGTGAATTTCTCATTTCTTTCGTTTTCTTCTTGCTTTTCTGCAAACTCTAAAGAGAAATAATATCAGACGAAGAAGAAGGAAAAAGCAGTACTCCTACTACCCAAGAGGGAGAAATTAATTCTGGCACACTCACATCAGCAGCAGCAGCACCACCACCACAGCAGAAAAGAAGGAGAAAAGTAAGTTGAAAAAAAATTCTTTTTGGGAGCATTCTTTTCAAGTATGCACTTTATTTGAAGTGGGAGAAAGAAGCTCATACAACACAACAATGCTTGTTCTTCTGTTCGTTACCTTGAAGTTCTCTCCCACACACGAAAAAATTTTCACAAAAAGTTCCCTTTTCCGCAGAGAAAAAGAAGAATGATGATGATGATGACGATGATGGTAATGGAAGTTGACGAAATATATAGGGTATCAGAGAGAAAGTGAAAGGAAGTAAAAGTAAAAAAAGGTAGCTAGCTGTGAGGAGCTGAGCTCTATTTGGGTATGATTTTGATTACTTTTATATATTATTGTTATGCATAATATCCTAAAAGACACAATGAAAACTACCTGGCTCCTGTCTGGTTTCTCTGGTGGGTGGTCTATCGTCTTTCGTTCTTTCCCTCCATCGCCGTATTTTATTTTATTATTGGATAATTTTTTTTATCCTTTTTCCATGCAATGGTTAATGTAGAAGAATAGGATTATGGATTATGTGAACGGAGTAGCATGAAAAATACTCCATCATTTTTATTTTTCTCAGCTCTGAGCACACATCAGTTCAGTCATAGTCTTGTTAGTCTATCTATGTAGTAGTAGTTTCTTACTCTTTAGTTTAATATTGATCAAACCCCTTTTCTTTACTATAAAATGTATTTATTATCTATGAAAAAAGTACCCATAATATTTTATTCCTTATATAGAGAAAGTAGACAGCATTGAATGAATGAAAGAAACTGCGAAAAGAGAAAAATGGGTTTTGGTAGTTATTTCTGTGGCGAAAGGCTAAACGGTATGTATCGTGCATGCATGGTGCATGGTAAAAAAAAGCAAAAGCACTGCTTTTTCTCTCATTTGATGATGTTCCTCCTCTTCCACACTCCACGCTTTTGCAGAAAAGAAGACTGTTGTTATGTTCCGTCCCGCTTTCTTCAATAATAATAATACTTTCGCTGATGTTGCCACTTTCTGTTTTTTCTTCTCTGGATGGATACAAAAATGTTTCTTTTTCGTCTTTTTTTTTAAAATAGCTATGTAGTTCTACTACTACTACTGAAGTGAAATGAAAGGACTTCTGTTCTGTTTTCTCCGTATCTTCATATCCGGACAGGATGGTTATGATGTGTACTCTTGTGTAGTATATTATGTCCTTATATCCATTGTTCTCTTCTTCTGTTACTGAAACAGCAACACACAGTCTCTTCGTCTTCTCTTTTCTCTCTCTCTCTCTCCCTTCATTTTTTCTCCAGGACCATTGAAATCACTTTAGAATACTAAAAAGAACTATTTTCCTTTTCATTCCGTCGTTCCTTCTGAGCGAGTTCTGCCAGCTATGCAGAGAGGAGAGTGCAATGCAATGCACGTTCATCCTTCTTCGTTCCGTAGTGGTCCTTCTCCCTACTTACTAGACAGACATCAACCTATAAATATGCGTAGGAGGATCGGTGAAAGGACCTAGTTCTGCAGAGAAGCTACTTTGGGAAGGAAGCGTTTCCTTTTACTTAAAGAGAGAGAGAGAGAAAGGGAATAAAAAACTCGTTTCCTTTTTTCTTTCCTTCTTTCTTTCTTGCTGCTGCTGCTGCTGTAGTGCTTTCTCTTCTGGTCCACCAGACCATGTAACTATTATCTTGCTATGGGAATTCCTTTAAAAAAGAAACATGACTTGAGCTAAATATCAGTCAAAGCTGAAGGCTGGGCAAGTGAAGAAACTCTTTGTTGCTGCTGCTCCTTTCCTTTCCTCAAACCGATTTAAATATTTTAATGCGGAGGAGGAAGAGTTTATGATAAAGCATTTTACTTGAAAGTTGAAGCTGCTTCAGTATAAAAAAGAGGAGTTAGAGTCAGAGTGTCGTAGTTACTTAATCAGAATCAGAATTTTGTTGGATTATGCTTGTATTTTTCCACAATGCAATGCAATATAATTTGAGCCGACTTTTGTGGTAGTGAATAATAGATAGCTCCTTCTTTGTCATGATTTTTATTCCAAAACAAATCGACAGACTCTGCTATACGGTTTCTTGAGTGCGCCGCTGAAAAATAAAGGAAGCTGTTGGTTATATTGTATTGCAATAGGAATTATTTCGGAGTTCTTATTATTGCAGAGTTATAAATTTTATTAGGTTTTTCTTTTCCCTTCTTTTAAAGAAGCTGTTGCCGTTCTTGTGCTACTGCTGCTGCTGTATTTTTAAACTCAAATTGGGAAACTTCTTTAAGATTTTTGTTAGATTTCTTCGAGGTATGTATAAGTAGGTCTGTCCGTAAGATAGTTTAAGAAGAAGTAAAAGATACGGTTTTATGTAATCCGATATTATTCTTCTTTTGAATTGTTGTAAAAGAGTTTTATAGCCCCACTGATATTTGAATCTTATGAGAAAGAAGTTTTGTTGTTAGTTTAATTCCGACATGTTGTAGTAGTTTTGAAGTGAATAAGTTTTCCAGTTTCTCCTTTCATTGAGACATAAAAATTGAGTTTGTTCTTGTGTCTGTGCTGAGAAAAACGAGAAAGACGAAAAGAGATCTGAAACTGAGCTGAGAAGCAACATAAAACAAAATAGCAGCTCTATAATCAAACCCAGAGCAAGAGTGTTACATCTTTCTCTCTACCACATTTACATTTTTACTACATCATCTTTGCACAATTTCATTTCGGATTTCTCTGGAGGTAGATAGGTAAGAAAGGAAACAAAATAGAAGATAACATGTAAAATATAGTACGTTCACTATACTCGATTTCATGTGTATGATGATTAATGATTCGCAAAAGAGTTTTTAATTTTAATTTAATATCCTTCTTCATCTTCCATGATTAAATTATTTCAGCTACTCATTCTCCGCTCGACTCATTATTAAAGATTCAGTAGAACATACTTCCTCTTCCTACTTCGTAGCAACGTAAAATGTTTCAGTTATAACCACATTATCTAGCTACTCTTCTGCAGAATTTGATTTACTTTTGAAATGATTCGAATTTGATGGATGAGTAACGAAAGGGGAAGTGGCTCAAAGTTCTATCATATCTGAGCGAGCTCATTTTATTCCGCATAATATTCCATCATCAATTACCTATTTAAACTCTTGAACTGGAACCTATACAATATAAATTCATTTTTGCAGAATTTATTTTTAGACAACATACAAAAGGTTATCCAGAGATCAGCAGCAATCCAAGCAGAAACACTTTTAGTCATGCCATATTACATGGATATTAATGATTTAATGTTGCTACTACATTTTATTATACGTATATGGCTGGTGCTGAACGTGAGTGACTAAAAGGTTTTTTATCGGGGCTAATGGTTTTCATAATGTCTCATTACATTTGCGAATGATTGAATGAAAAAATTGCTGTTTTCTTTGCTGCTTACATAAATATTTGCAATTAATGCAATGCAAAAAATTACTATGAAAAGCTTGCATTTAAAATAAATCTGTGCATTATGGCATTATGTACTTAAAAGCAAAACAGATCTCATAAAAAAGAGCCGCATCAGCCAACCAGAGAGATAAATAGCTACAACTACAACAGATATTTGCTGCTTTGAATCGTGAAGGAGATAAACATAAATATGGTTTTATAATGGACTTGTTTTTTACATTTTATCATAAATAATCATTATTATCAATGTCATCATGATTTATATTAGGCCATCCATCGTGGTAGGGTGAACTAATTTGTTGCTCTTTTATCGCAAGGAACTCATTCAACGCTGCGCTGCTGTTCTGTCCGCAGAATAAACATTTGGCAAATTAGTATTGGAAAGAATTATTATTATGTAATGTAAAATATGCAAAATTGTAAAAAATATGAACATTCTATTCAATACTACCTGTTTGCTGACTTTGCTGTCGCTCGCTCATAGTAAGTGTACTGTTGTTGTGTATTCTGTATAAAATTGTGTTGTACGGTTCATGCCGTGTGACTTCTTTTCTTATCATGGCCAGATCAAGTTAAGCCAATAACCGTCACGGGAGAAGGCTATTGGAAGCGAAATTGGCAGCACATATAATAACATTCTAGAGAATATAAAATTTCGTGAAAGGATTTTTTGTTGGAAAGATGATGGTTTAGTATTTCACAGCCTTTGTCATAGACGCTGCGCTGCTGCGTTGTTAGAAAGAAGAAACATCGTTCAAAAAATTGATTTTGACTTGTCAATCCAATAAAGTTTAAAGTTTACTGTGCTTTTCTACGCGTTAGAAAAACAGTCAAAACTGACAAGGAGGAAGGGAAGAGGCTTAGGAAGGAAGTGACAAAGCGGGTATGAAATTAAGAGGGAGTTTTGTATTTTCTTTTCAAATTGGAGTTAAGTGTTATGCTGATAGAGTGGCTTATCTACAAAGAGTAAGTGCAAAACCAATTCCATATACGTACATAATATTGTGAATATTCATAAGGCTGAAAAGGGATAAAGGAACGGAAGGTAATGTTATGCAGTTTCAAGTTGATTGATTGACTGTTGTTTTGACGTACTTAATGGATTGTAACATTGCTTCGTGAAGTTCATCAAAAGTCAAGTGGAAAAGTCAGTAAAGTGTAAAGTGAGCAACGCAGCGGCAGTATTTTTTTTTACCGAAACTGCCATTTAACTTAACAACATCGACATCGATGATGAAAAGTTTGAAAGGAGACTCTTCTCCTCCTTCCGCCTCGCGTCCGCCGCATCCTCCTCTCGTAAAAAACTTTGTGTTTTTGTTTTGCTTTTGCTTTTTCAACACATTTTATGAGCTTCTCAAGTCACTCGTTTAATTATCTATCGTTGAATAGAGTAAAAATGGGTAATAAAAACGGTTGAAGAAAAGCAAATCCAAATAAATACTAAAAGAGTGCATTTATGTAGTTAAAGTTTGATGCTGCTGCTGCCTTGAAGCCTTGAGCGGAGCGTTTCACTTTTTGCTACTTTTTGCTTGAGTATGTCTTGGGCAAACGAGTGACATGATACGGCTTCAAGCACTCTATTATTAAACAATATTTTATACTTATTACAATGTAGTAATTTTCTCATAATATAGGCAATTTTTGTAATAATAACAATGGGTTGTTTAATGTTATACAAATTGATTTAAGTTCATAAGCAAAATTCATTTAGCGAGCGAGGTATGATGGGAATAAACTGGTTATTATTATGAGAAGCGTATAAGGATTCGCGTTTTAGACTGAAGTGCTTCTTTAGCTCTTCTCTGGTTTGATTTGATTGGCGGTCTTGTCTTTTGAAAGTTCTTTTGTATGTCAGGATTATTAAACCAAAGGGATGGAGGGAGGCAGAGAGATAGAAACTTAAAAGACAGTTTATTTCGTCCCTCTCCTTTTTGATAGAAAATTTTAGTAGGCAGAGTGGAAGGTGGCTCGGACAAAATTAAATTTACTTTTAAAGCTCAAAATTGAGCTTCCACTCTCATTCACTATGTCTTCTTTTGTTGCTGGAAACTTAGTTATGCTGTACTTGCTTATAAAAGATGGAAAGAAGAAAGAAAAAGGCTTAAGGGGAAATCAGATAAATGATGTACGTTTATAAATGTTGTCCACTTTATTCATGGACGAAGAAGGAAGGAAGAAGGAAAGGAGGAGAATGAAATGATAGAAAATCCTTCAAACGTGATAAACAGCGAGCAAACAAAGCCTTTTATAGAGTGAATGAGAATGAGATGGAATAATATTTGCTTTAATAGTAGTAATTCACAGGGAAAAGAGAGTGGCACTAGACTGGCAGGAAGGCAGGCAGGTAGAGATACTAGAGATGTATCATAAAAGTAAAATGAACAAAGCGCAGTATCATCATTAGATAGATAGAATTTTAAATATTTTCCAGGGAAATACTTACTGTCATTATATCAGCTTCATCTGCCGAAGAATTGAAATTGAACTTTGAAGGATGTCATTTTCTTCTTCTGGTAAATCCTTTATCATGCTGTCATGCTCGTTAACGTTGCGTTGTTACTCGTTATGAAATATGTATGTCACGTTGTAGGAGTTGTCGCCGCGTCGTTAAGTAATGCAGTGCATAAAAGTAGGTTCAAAAATATACTTTGTATGATGATGAAAAACACGATGATGCAATCTTTACTAGATTTTATTGTGCTCTTCTTCTCCTACACCATAGCTTTTGCTTTTTCCTTCTTTGTAGTAAGAATCTAGTATGAAATGAATTCTAATTTTATGTAGAGACGATTAGATGGTTGTTGATACGCTACACTCGGCTCATTCTTAGATTTTCCTTATGATTAGTCATCATCACTCAACGTCATTGTCATTTGTTGAGCTTTTCTTTGTAACACCTTCAACAGTCTGTTTCCTTGAAAAAGTTATTTTGTTACGTAAAGCTATAGCTGAAGCCTCCTCAGTCCTCAAGCTTCATAAAATCCTTCTTCTCCTATAATAAAATCTCACAACTGTATGTAGTAACTGCTAATGTCAATTTACACCTGCTGCATTTCATTTTCATTCACAGCAAAACTCAACGGCAGCAAACAACTGTGCTGCTGAGTAATAAGCACTATTTCATTTTATTATTATTTAAATGTAAATCTCATTTCTCATGTCATCGTTGCGTCGTCTCTGGTAAATTTTTTTGTAATTATAGAGAGAGGTTGGGGTGGCTGGTTGACGTAACAGTTTCTTTTCAACTCTTCTTGAGTTAGCTAGTGGAGTGGTAAAGTGGAGTTCGAGTGAGTTTGTGAGTAAATTAGCTAAATACAAAGTTTTTTTTATTTTAGAGTTTCCAAAAAGTCTAAGTCAAAGCAAATGTTAAGCAAGTAAATTACATAATGAAGGTATGTACAATTCTGTCTGAAAACTCTTTAAACATATTGCACAGTACTATAAATAACCTGTCTATTTTAATTTTACATTGGGACCGGAGGAGGAGAATGAACAGAAAGTGGGTTGAAGATGAAGAAAAAAACTGTAAAATATCCTTTGACGTTTTTATGTACTCCTATTATCAGCCTTTTTTTAGTCCTCCTCGTTTCATTTCAAATAATAATGTATTAAATTGTAGTAAATATGCTGGAGAAGCAGCTGCTTGTAAATTAATTTCGCTTTTGAAGTTTCAAGAAGAAGCAGTAAAATAGTTGTAAATGTAATTCACATGCCGTGTGAAATTCATCTCTTTGAAGGAGAGACGTCAAATATTTTATTTCGGAGAGAGGAAGAGAGATTGAGAAGAAAGAGGAAGGTTCTTTCGGTCGGGTTGTTCCAGAAGAGATGTTTTACAAAAGAAAATTCATTTGAGAGAGAAAGAGAGCAAAGAAAAAAGAGAATCAGAGGAAGAACAGAAAGAGAGAAAAAGGTTTGATTTTGAATGCTTTTTTTGTACAATTTTTTAAAGATGAATTCTGTGTTCATGCTGCTGGTGCAATGCAATATGGCCAATATGCTTACTTGTTACGTTTCTGTAAGTTTACATAATACGAAGCACAAGTACATCAAATTGCTTTTTGTCTGAAACAGAATCAAAAGGGTTCCGCTGCGCTATGCACTATTATTACTTGTTGGAATTTGTCGACTTTTGTGTTTACCAAGTTAACTGGAGAATCCCAGAATCGGATAAATGTTGCATTGCATCGCCTCGTATGGCGTTTTTGGCTAGTTCAGTCAGATAATGTTGAGCTGAGCAAATGAAATTCACAGTCAAATTTTCAATCAAGTGTGCATATTTTATTGGTTAATAAAGCTGAACTTTATCCAGTTAAGGCTTCATTATGCCAGCTTTTAGGTAATGAATGGTGGTATTGGCAAGTGAACAGTTTTGAATTGCAGTTCAAGTCGATTCTACGGTTCGTAATCACAAAATTTCCACAAATATCCACGAAATGAGACCCGTTTAATTTGTTTTGTAGCTAAACTAAAGCTAAAAGCTGTTTATACATTCTTTACGAGATGAGATGGTACGGTTGGAGAAAAAGAGGAAGTGAAATGGAAAGTTTTGAATAAGTTTGAAACAAAAGTACTCGACTACTAACTATAAAATGAAAATGGAAAGTAAAGTAGCAACGCAAAAACTTCTCTTTTCCATCTCTCCTGTTATTGCTGCTACTGCTGCTGATTATAAGTTTTAAGCAAAAGTCCAATCAAGGAAGTTGGGTAAATTACTCGTTCCACTTAATTTCCTTCGCTAAAGACCTCTTTTTCTACTCTCATAATAAAATACACTTGATCAAGCGAGTGATACCCTTCTCTATCTTCCCTTTCAAGTATTCTTATTTTCTTTTCTTCTTCTTTTCTTAAGATTATTAAGAGAATTGCACAGAAAAACAGAAATCCTCATCTCACCAAGATCTGGAGGAGGATGATGATGATGAGGATGACGATGATGAGAATGAGTTGACTCTACTATGACTCTTTTTCTTTTGCTATCTTTCTTTCTTGCTCTCTTTCACGCAACGACGACCATCATAGACAGAAATTCACTTACTACTACAGTACAATTTTACAAAATGAAATTGGAAGAAGAAATAGATAATGGGAAGAAAAAGAAGAAGGTGGGGTAGATAGTCAAATGGATACTTACAACGGAAAGATACAAAAAATCCAGTTACAGTTAAATTTTTTCTCATTATCTTTGTGTGTATAGTGGAAACAGGTCTAACTAAAACTAACCTACCTACCATCATCGTTTAAATGCATATTACGTACGACGATGATTGTGATGATGATGATACAAACTCTGTTTTGTACTCAAATGGGCTCTAGAAAATCTTTTACGATTGTGAATAAAGCCCTTTTCTTAGTTCTGGATTCTTGCAAGACTTTTTCAAAATTAACAAGCTTGGCTAATGGGCTTTTATATTGCTCATTGAAGCTGAAACAGTCAGCAATAGGGAAAAATTGAAAGAGAGAGAAAGAGAGAGGAAAAAGGAGAAATGTGTATAAAATAAAAGCAGCTTACACAACACAAACAAAAAATGCTTAAACAAAATACTAGGTAATAGTAATAGTAGTAAGCTTTTGTGGAAAGAATGAAGGATTTGGAAGCAATATTGTCAATTTACTCTCTTAAGAAATTCTTAAGGTGCATTACTAATACTCGGAAACACACTTATTTACTTATGCCTGTGGTGTATTATTGGGTTTTGGGTTACCTTCCCTTATCTCATAAAAAAGAAAAGGGTATTATGCATTATCCGTTCTTCTTCTCCAAATCATCATCATCCACATCACATCATCATCTTCTTCTTTTCATTCCTCAAGTAATCATTGTAGTTTTTATGGAGGTGGTGGTGTTATTACTGGAACTACATGAGAAAGAGGAGAAGACAGACATACTTTTACAGATCAGTAAATTGATGATATGTCGTTGTCTTCTTGGGAGGATACGTTTAAGCCATATTCACATAAACTCTCCAACTGACTCTTCTTCTTTCATACAAAATGAATAAAAAAGTTACTCAAATCCTTCTTTCTTTTCTTGGCTAAAATCTAATCAGAGAGAATGTCTATCAACCTTTAGTATTACTTGATGATGGCTTTGACATGGCGTTGGTTGCTTGTTGGCTTTGCGAAGAAAGGAACTTAACCTGGTTATTTGTAAAGCCAAACACTTAACGGAAAATAAATTCTTGCAGACTGACGATATGCTCTGGATGATATTTTTATGTTACGTTAACGTTAACGTTATCAGCCACCAGTCATTCCCCTATCAGTAGGCAGGAGAACCCACATCAAGTAAATATATTTGGTATTTTTACCTTTCTTCCTTCTTTAGGTTTTCTGATGAGAAAAACTCTGGACCCAGAAGTTGCAGTTGCTGCTACCTTATAATAAATATTTTTAAACCTCAACAACGTGCTTCACGCGAAGAAATGGATGAGAATTGTGTAACGGACAGACTGACAGGATAAGCTAAAGAGATTCACAACAACAACAACAAGAGAAAAGAAAGAGAGAATATAGGAAGAAGAAAAAACGCAAACCCACAAGAGGAGAACCAGACCAGACCCTTCTTCCTTTTTACTCCTTTAGCTTTGCTCTGCCTCGATATATCTCTGGAGAAATATCAGGAGGTTTCCCTCAGTTGCAAAGAGGAAGCCGAGAAACGAAACTGTGACCAAAAATTGTTTGGTTTGTTGAAGAAGTTGAGCTAAGGCAGCATTGCTCTGTAAGTGCAAAGCTAAAGCTGCTGCTGTTCCTTGGCAAAAAGTTGCTTTGCTCTCTGCCTTCACTTGTGTAAAAAGGAAAGTGAAGGAAAACAGAATAAAGAGGGGTACACGTGTTCTTGAAAAATTAAGCGTCAAAGTCAACACAAACTTTGTAAGAAGATAAGATAAGCCGTGTTGATTAGACCAAGAGGGAGAGAGTGAAAAAGAAGGAAGGAAGGAAGAAATAAAATTTAAGGTAAGTAAATAAAGAAAGAGGTGAGAAAAAGGCAGGCAGGGTATTCCCATACTTTGTACATCTTTCTTTCCATGTAACTTATTAGGATTTTCTAATTTTCTTAGAAGTAGACGTAAACATTAACTTAAATAGACTAGAAGAAAGAAAGATAGTTACAGTACGTATAGAGCTAGAAATAGGAGAAATTCAGACATGAAAATTGTTAAGAGTTTTGTTGTGTGTAAGAGCAAACGAGCATAACTAGAGATAGGAAGCTTATTTTTTTTAGTTTTTTTCTTCTAATTAATAAAAACCTTTTAATGTAAATAGAAATGTTTGTACGAACCATTCATGAAGAGGGAGAAAGTACAAATGTACGACATGTGTTAATCTATGACGATGATGACGAGCTGAGCTATTGGATTTTTACTTTACGCACCAACGTAGGGTTTCATTTTATTTGATTTACAAGAGAACTTTTTTTGTGGAAATGGATAACTCTCTTCTGGCTCAGTAAATGTGTCCATTTTTATAGTACATTCAAGATTTTATTACCCACCACACAGTACAATGAGACCTTTATTTAGAGCGTTAATGCTCATGAGTTGCAGCTCATGTGGTTTTGTTACCTGCTGCTGCTAGCTGCGGTACGACGGTATTTATCTTATCAGTAGAAAGTTGTTGACGTTTGAAATGAATGAGTGTATGAGTAATGGTTCCGTCGTCAGTTCCAAATTATATGCATTTATAAATGAGCAGAGCTCTTTTAATATTATTCTCCCTTTTTCGCTGCTTCTCGATAATGAGTAAAAGAGAAAATCGTGTGACCACGAGCCACAGAGTGACCACACACACATTAGTCATTGTCATTCATAAATGCTCACATATCTCAAAACCAGGGTAAAATTAATAATACCTAGTCAAGTAGCAGTTACCTCTGATGCATATTTACTTATAAATGGAGTAGAAAAAGTTACATTTTAGGCAGTGGTATTTTCGCGCTTGGTTTTATTGCCACCACCAGTCGCCGAGTCTATATTTAAAATTTACTTTTCATTTTATTTTATTTTCTTTCGTAAAAAATTCTTTTTACTTTCATTTCACCGTTTCCTTACTTCTGTCGTAATCAAATCATCATCATGTCGTCTAGAATAATGGATAGCAGTAGTAGCAGTAATAATATGGATAGGAATTACAATTCGATTAATCAAGGACTTGTAATTAACACTAAAAACTTTTTCCGCAGCGCCATGGGGGAAATTACGGTGAGAGCGCCTGCAGTGCTAATAGATCTTCTCACTTTGAGCACGGGTAAGTTCCTATATAAATTTTTATTTGTTAATCCTTATCAGTAGTAGTTAAAGCAGTCTATCCTAAAAAGCTAATTTACGTGTCTGGAGTTTGAAGAAAATTAAGTTAATTCGTTCACCTTTCTTCTTTTCGAGAAGTAATGCGATGTATGTATATGAGTTTTCATTTATCCTGCTGAATTTGTTTAAAAAAGTTATTTTTTTTCATACCTAAGTCAGTCAGATAAAATAAGGTAAACCCTCCTCTTAAGTTGAATGACACGCTCGTTCTTGTATCTCCTGTTCTTTAAGAAAATGTTATTTTTGTAGAATGTTAAGGGATTTTTTGGAATGGAGTGAGTGAAGAGGGCTTTTGTTTGTTGGAAATATTTCTCTGGCATTTTGACAAGGAAGAAGACCTCAGCTGTCAAGTTCTACGGATATGTTTTGAGTTGAGAATCTTTTCACCGTTTTTGGCAACTTTTTCTCCTGCTATTATACTTTAGCATCAACTCAATTTAACAGAAGCAGTGGTGGGGCACTAGGTAGGAGAAATAAGGAGTAGCTTTTTCCAGAAAAGAAAAATCTTGTTTTTGCAATTGATTGTAAAGTGGGG
>JAHZNJ010002666.1:0-14936 GCA_027744475.1 Lepidocyrtus cf. sotoi NNG-2020
GTTCATCCCTAAGTCGACAGTCCCACTTCGGCCTTTAGTAAAATTCTGTGGGTCTAGTATAGCGTGGGTGGAATCTGCTAAATACCTGGGGTTTGAGCTTAGTTGTTGGAATCGTGATGTGCTTGAACTTTCAAAACGAAGAAGAGAACTATATATGCAAGCTAATTTGATCAAATCACGGTTTCTATCCTGCAGTTATCCTGTAAAAATATACATTTTCAAAACCTACTTTAGTTCTCTATACTGTGCAAGTTTGTGGTCACCGACAAACAACAATACTCTACATTCACTTCAAGTAGCCTATAATGACTCCTTCAGAATGCTTTTTGGCTATGATAGAAGATACAGTGCTAGCAAAATGTTCGCCGAAAATCACGTTAATGATTTTATCGCTATGCGAAGAAAGTCAGTGCTATCACTTATTACTAGACTTTATGAATCTGACAATCCAATCTTACAGGGAATATTCCATTCAAACATTTTAATTAAATCTTCACTGTACAAATCATGGAATTCTCTTCTTACATGTAGCTTAAATGACGACCTAAGAGATATTTTTTTGTTCAATTCTACATAACATTGTTATATAATGAACTATGACTGAATCTTGTCAATTTATTTTTATTCTTTTGTCATTATGTTTACCATTATTTTAACCTATTTACATGATATGGATCTCTTACTCTGTACTGTAACTGTTTTTGATCCGCAATAAAGAAAGTAATAATAATAATAATAATAATAGCACTCACTCCTTTACTTCATTGATCAAAGATGATGTGATTCGGCGGTGGCGCGGCTAGGCGATGCGATGATGCCGTATCGTCATCTTTTCCCATTCATTGCGTCTTCATCTTGCAGTAGCAGTGGTATTGGTATTATTGCTTTCTTACTTTTGCTCATCTCTCATCTCAAATGATTGTGATTTTAGGTATGTGACTTAATGAAAATAAATCTGAAAAATTACTCTTTTTCTTCTTTCCTTCATTCCATTCTTAATCCCTTTGCAATAGTACCTTTTACGATGAAGTCAAACTGACTCAAGCCAACCTTGTTTTTTCTTAAGTAAAACGATGATGAGAGAAAGAAATGACAGTTAAAATGATCGTCTAATAAAACCAATAAAACCCAAAGTGATGATGACTATGACAAAAAAGAGAGAATGACGGCATCTTCTTAAATTAAGAATTTAATCTCAAATTCCCAAATCCCAATTGTTGGGCGGACGTGAGACGAAAAGGAAATGCTTAAAGTAATTTTTAACAGTTAGGTAAAAACAATGCCTTGTAATACAACGACGGACTTTTTTAGAAATGAAATGAAATTAGAGGGGAAAACATTTTTGTTGAACAGGGTGCACAATTCATAGCAGCAGGAAGATGCACACTACGCGAGATGATTTATTACTAGATCATGTAAAAACCGTTTATGATTTTGACAACGTGAACGAGAACAAAATTACACAGTTGCGTTGTTCTTCTTAAATGTGAGAATCATCCTCCCTTAAATCACAAATTACTATACTACGATTATTTAAGAGTTTAAGTGACGCAGTATTTTCCGACCACAAAAACAAAGGAAACTAAACTAACAAGCAACAAACAGCTACAACGCAATCGCAAAGTAACGACAGCAGAAGAAACCTGACTCGTGCAACTCGTAAACCATCCTCATCATTCTCTTCTTTTTGTTCCCTGCTCACAACAATCTCTTTTTAATGCTTTAAATGTATGTCATAAATAACAGCCTATTATTTACCGTATTATTTCCCAATTGAGTTTAATTAATTAGTTCTGCATACTGACTACTACTGACTATGATCAGAGCACCACTGTTGGTTGACGATGAGCAAACAGTGGAAAACTTTCTGTTTGAAATATTGTTTGCTGCCAAAAGAAAAGACTTTTTAGACGTAGAGCGTTCTAGCGGCAAAAACTAATAAATCAAAAGGGTTGATGTGGAGAGAGAAAATTCAAATAGTTTCAATTAAATTTGATGAATGATGGGAAGAGAATCCGAGCACCATTTTGTTTGAACCGATCAAAAACTAGTAATTTTTTTATTTGCATAAACTGTTGTCTTGCCGTGCGGCGTGTGTGCGTTTCTTTTGGAAAGAAAGTCCTGCTGCTTCTCGCCGGTAGCATTCATTTGCATATTATTATAGAAAAATTAAACTGCAGTTGCAATCTTGCAATATGCAACAATGCAAATACGACAGCATGTCGAGACAAACCACTACATTATGCATTTACATATCCACCACCTTTTATTATGCTAATTTTAGCATTTTAGAAAATCAAAATCAATGCAGAATTATTAATGCGCGAATATTCAGTTTTGCAAATTTGCCTTTTAGTACTGCAAAAGAAAATTATCCTTTGCAAATCATTAATTATGAAGGAAAACAAAAAGAGCTAGTTAGTTAGATACCAACCACAAAACAAAACGCAAAATAACACAGCATTTTAGAAATTTATGCTATTTGGGCATGCAAAAGTACTTATAAGTGGATAATTTAATAATGAGGTGGTGGTGGTAGGGAGAATAAGCGAGCGAGAATAAAATAGAAGGAGGCCATTTATTTTCGAACACGATGCTCCGCATTTTGCATTATTATTGCAAAAATAAGATGATGGTAGTTATTTAAGCACGCTTTCATTTTCTTTTAAACAATCAATAAATTATCCTTAATCAATGAGGAGGAATTTAGAAGGTAACAAAAAAGTTACAAGAAAATTTGCATGATAAACGCAAGATTAAAATGTGAGCAGTCAGTCGCAGTCAGGTAATTTATAATGATAATCATCACCGGGCAGCCAAGCCAGGTTTATATACTACTTACTTTAGAAGTACGTGGGGTCCATCCTAATAATAATTTTTTTCGCAAGTTTTATACTTTCACTTAAATTAGGACACGATTCTTGAATTCTGAATTCTTCAAAGTATTTTTACAGCTCACTGAGCAATCGCAATCGTCATAAAAATATGTGAGTTTAATCACAGTTCAAAACGTAGTATTTCAGAAATGATTATATATTTGTAGCCAATTCATAAATGTTCGTTTAAGAAGGAGAAACCACAGAATCGAATACGAGTTCGTATTTAAAGCAATATCTAACAGCGTAGAAAATAAATTCTTTCGCCTGAAGCAGTACCCGTTAGCCATGTAGGTATATTTCGTTCCTCCTACTTCACATAATTGGAATGGAATATCGCAATCGTCATAAAAATATGTGAGTTTAATCACAGTTCAAAACGTAGTATTTCAGAAATGATTATATATTTGTAGCCAATTCATAAATGTCCGTTTAAGAAGGAGAAACCACAGAATCGAATACGAGTTCGTATTTAAAGCAAAATCTAACAGCGTAAAAAAAAAATTCTTTCGCCTGAAGCAGTACCCGTTAGCCATGTAGGTATATTTCGTTCCTCCTACTTCACATAATTGGAATGGAATTATTTAAGAAACGCATAAAGCTAAAATTATGGTTTCCCTAAACTATGAAAAGTGACAGACTTATCGTCATCAGGAATGTAAATTCAGATGCAATTATGTAGTTTAGTACCGGTAGCAGTCTTGAGTCATCATGATCAGCATGATGTTTTATTGCTCTTGCATTAATATGAGGCGAGCCGATTCAATTAGCCCTTCTCATCTTCCTCATTCCATTAGAATAAAGTAGCTACACAACACAACACAAGTGCACGCAAAGGGGTAGAATAAACCTGTTCAGTTCATAACGGTGAGAAAAAGCACATTTTCATTTTACAAGAAAAATGTACTTCCTTTTTAAGAGCCCTTCTGCTGCAGCTGGTTCTCTGTTACTTATTTAACAGCTGGATGACGAGCAGCCGAGAGCGTGTATGTCATCAACTTCAACATAAGTGCCTCATCATCATCATTTTCATTCCCTCCCGCAAGGTTTCATTCGAATGCGTTTTAAAATGATTGTAATTTAAGCATGAAAAATAATATTTCGTTATTCAAATAAAATTCAATGACTATTACAAAATCATTATTCATTGGCTGCCGCCATTACTACTTCTACTACCGCACGCACCACCCAAAAATCATAACAGTAAACCTTTAATGCAATTTATGCCATAATATTTCAATTTCCTGATCTACATTCACATTGGAAAATAAAATTCTTTGACGCGCATGCATGAGACTTTAGAGAGTAAAAAGTTTTATCTTTTATCAGATTAAGATCATCCCTGAAATGAATCAAATCAACGAAACACAAAAAGTAAATAGTATTTTTGTTTGGGCGTGTGCCCCTTCTCGCATCATACTTAGCGATAATACGTACGTAGCATTTGAATCAAATTCATGCACAATTTTTTGTTCATTTGATATTGTTCCTCGTTTTTTCAAGCCAACTCAAAGGAATGTGTGCCTAACAAAATTTCTGCAGAAGCTCACAATCAGAGATGTGGAATAACGGGACAGTAAACAATAAAAGCGTCAGTGTTGCAGCATTTACATGCACGATAGCCTAAATTTCCTTTCTTTCCATTCATCTTTTGATGTTTTTTTGTTGTGGCAAAGTACAAAGCACTATTTTTTATGTGATATGCCACTGCCTACTTAAATGGAGATTTATTAGCTTAGCTCTGAAAATTCTACTGACTATTAAGAGAGGACATCAAATAAAGCATTTACTTTTTTTCAACTCTTCCATTCTTCTTTTCATTGCAAATTATCCTTGTCCCTGTACAGGGTGTGCGCGTGAACGTAGAGTTAAAAGTAAGCGCAACTAGCGCAAGTAGAATGATTGGAGACGGATGCGGAGAGAGAGGTTATACGAAGAATGCGAAGTGAATGACACTTCATATCCTTTCCATTAGCTAGCTCAAATTTCCGATTCCATTAGCAAACATTTAATTCTTTTGCTGCTTCCGAGAAGAGTGAAGAGTAGGGTACTGAATGGATCGGCTTTTGATCATGCTATTTTGCTATTCCATTGGATTTGCATTCTCTGCTTCTATAAAAGTCAAGTGGGTAGAGTTAGTTCTTTTACTCCGGATATTTTTAAAACCGGACATAAAAGAGATTTTTATTTTTGTATAGAATGAAGTCCCATTATTCATGTAAATGTCGAAAGTTAATCTAGAATCAGTTAGTCTTATCCTCCTCCACTTTCAAATTTTTGCCAAAACACGGTTAATTTTTAAATAGAATGACATTTACAGAAAGGCTAATCATGCAAAATGTTATCATACGAGGAGCCTAACAATTTTTACTGCTATATTGGAAGCTCGCTTCAGCTAAAAGAAAAAAATGGATTGGATGTTTTTTATTGCAATGTTCTTGTCGTGAGGCCCAACGGGGAAAACAACATTTTACGAAAAATGTAATCTGCCAAGAGGAAGCATAATTTTTCAAAAGAAAATAAGAAAAAACAAAACATATTTTCCCCCTTTTCTACTGTGAGAGATGAGTAGGGAAGGAAAAGGAACATACAGACTTATTCCCAGAGTGAGGTGTTACTTCTGTCAAAATGAATAATGAAAAAATGTCAGTTTTCTTTTTTCTCTCTTTTCCTCTTTCTGCAAAAATACAAAAATATTCATGACAGCAGAGAAGTGGCAATGCGAATTCTAACAAATCCAATAAGCTTGTTTTTTTCTACCAAATCCCCAAAAGTTTTGCTCAGCTATCAATAATAAATAGGTCGATGATGACACTCTTTCTAAAATTAAGCAATTTTCATTTTCATAGAGGGAGAGACGAGACAATATCTCATAGCAAAACTTGCTCATTTACTGATTGCTCTTACTCTTCTGTTCAACTGCATGCATTAGAGCATCAGAGCATCTTCCTTTCTACATATTTGGTTATTTTTTTTGCAAACAAACTAGAGAGACCGAACCAATCAATGAACGGATAAAGAAAAACGCAGTAGAGAAACTTTCCAATCCATATCACGATTGACCAATAAATAATTGCAGAAAAATGCTAGAACTTGGTGAAGCTACTATATGAATATACTGTAAGATTATGTATCTATTAATTCTACCACCGAAAGATCCACCACCGCCATGCCACCCAATACGCTTCGTTTCAACTTATTTATAGGTCACACAGAAGTTATCGTTTGCGAAAGAATAAAAAGCCACCACAGCAATTCAATAGAGCGAAGGACGTGTATCTGATCAGTGATCACATCATTTTTTGTGGGCAGCAGCAGATTAAGATTATCACACACGCACACACTACAAACTAAAACAATAGCAATTCCAAGGAAAACGTGGCTCTCAGAAGGATTATTATAATGCAATCGATTTCATTATTTTTTCTTGTCTAATTTTCCAATCACAAAAACTCAAGCAGAGTTATAAAGTTCATCTCTAATCATTTGTCTTTCTCATGAAAAAAGAATAAAAAGGAGACTTCAGTGCACCAAGAAACTTTTTGACTTGATTTGCCAAGATTGTATCTTGTATCTCTGCTTGAGCTCTAGCTCTGAGTCCGAACATTGCTCTTTTGTGTCAAATAAAATCGATAAGGCTATAATGCTCGGCTTTTTTCAGAAGAAAAACTAATTTAGACATAATCAAGTTCCGCCATAAATTTTATTTAATATTACTTTGCGCAAGAATGTAGTAGAAAATAATCCAAACAATTCCAATAAATTTATCAAAAAAGTTCCGTTTCCTTCCTTTAATTATTTCTTTGTGGGTAGATTTTGCTTACTTTTACTTCTACTAATTTATATTTTGCTGACGATATGATGAGATGAACAGCCACAGAAAGGAACTCCTTTAACTGTTTAATTTAAGCAAATCACTATTATCAGTAACATCATCATGAGCATCATTTTATTTTAATCCCACAGCGACTTTTTCATAGTGAGACAAGCAAAGAAGACATAAGAGACATCCTCATTACTTAGGCAGAACCGGATGATATGTTTATGACAAAAAATAGAAAAATCTACGTAGCTCCCGAAGAAAAAAAACTGGTAAAAACGCAGTCGCATTCACTTCATCCCAGCTTACATAGAATTATCTTCTCCACAATCTTACTACACTACAGATACAACATTTTATAAAAAAAATGAGGGAGCTCTTCTCATCCTTATGTGTGGATGTGGGTGGATTTGCAGAGGAATCTAAATCTAAAAGCAACCAGCCTTCTTCATAAGAGGATGTCATGTTTCCTTATACTTAAGTTACTGCTGCTGGTGCTCAAAAAATAAACTTGAAACTAAAAAACTAAAAAACTTCTTCAGTCTTGAGAAGAGTGGAGAGCATGTTGCTTTTAAAAAACTCAGTTAATTTATATTCTTACGTATAATGATGATGATGATGATGATGTTTAGCAATAAAAATAGTACACAGCAGAGCTACAAAAAGCACAAAGTCTTCTTCTCTCTTGATTTAGATGTAGATGTTGAAGAAATCACAACAGCAGTCAACAAGAAGACGAAGGGGAAGCCGTGCATTCACTTCATTTCACGAACAATTTGTAGCGCATACCACAGAAACGAATAAATCTACTTCTCTTCTCCTTCACTCAAAGCTCAGTTTATTTTGAAATCCTTCTTTTAAAAATAATAATAATAATAATTTCCTTCTTAAGTTAATCTACAAGTCGGCAACATTCCTTTCTTTTTCTTTTCCATTCTCAATTCTTGCATATTTCATAATACGAAGCTAAAAATTGCAGTTAAAAATATTATGATGATGATTATGGGTTTTAGCATTATCGTTTAGTAGCCTAATGCACCGCCGTTGCCGCCTTACAAGTCTAAAAGGTTTCCATTTCACTTAATATTTTTAGTAGATTTAAATGATTATAATTAAACTAAAAAATAAGAAGTTAAACGCACTTTTAAACTAACCCTTTCCATGTTTGTTTACTACATAAGAATTGAACAAGTTGCAAGAAGTTGTTGTAAAAATGTGAAAAATGTCTTTTGCAGCAGCTTCCTATTTCCTACTTCTGTCTGTCATAGTGAAAAGCTTTGTTTAAATAAGTTTGTGTTTGCTTGTGGTAAACAATGGACAGTAAAACAGTCAAAATTCTCACAGTGGGATGTCTATTTTTACATTCTTACTACTGCAGAAAGTGCATGCAACGTGACACCTCATATTTAACTGTAATTTTTTTGCCGTTCTTCCTCAAATGACTATGATGAGAAGTAACAACACGCTGCGCTCGTAGGAGGAGCAGCAGCAGTAGTAGTAGCAGTAGTACATAATTACTAATTACAAAATAGTTTTGCTTTCGCAATAGCTTATCTCTCTGCGCAAAACACAATACAATACACAAAAGGCAAATCGATCTTAATAACAATGGACAGTAAAACAGTCAAAATTCTCACAGTGGGATGTCTATTTTTACATTCTTACTACTGCAGAAAGTGCATGCAACGTGACACCTCATATTTAACTGTAATTTTTTGCCGTTCTTCCTCAAATGACTATGATGAGAAGTAACAACACGCTGCGCTCGTAGTAGTAGTAGTAACAGCAGCAGCAGCAGCAGCAGCAGTAGTAGTAGTAGTAGTACATAATTACTAATTACAAAATAGTTTTGCTTTCGCAATAGCTTATCTCTCTGCGCAAAACACAATACAATACACAAAAGGCAAATCGATCTTAATTCTTCTTCTTTATTCTTAAGCAAAAAAAGTCTCCTCTGACTTGACTGCGCTGAACAAAAAACATCGTAATGCCATTAGATCCGTCATGGCAGAGTGATTTGATAATTATGATGACATGTTGATGTCAGAGAAGATATCAGCTTGACATTTCTTCAGTAGCTGAGTCAGTCGAAGTCGTTCAAAAGCAAAAGAAGCAAAGCCTGCTTTTCGCTAGAGAGAGAGCGAAAGAATTCGTTTAAGATTGAGACGAATAAAAACGAAACGAAGAAAAAGGAATGGAAGGACTAATGAGCTAACTTGACACACTAAACAACAAAACAGCTTTATTATTATGATGATGATGAGTACTATGACTATATACTACGATTATGATGGTAGGCTTTTTGGTTGTTGGAGAATGACTTATTTCATTCTACTCTGTTCAGCCAAGAGGAATTGCTTTGATAGTGATACTTGATGATCATTATCATGAAAAAATAATCACCTTGTCGAAATTAAAATGAGGAATATAAGCTGAGAGCTAAGCTTTTTTTATGTCTAATTGAAAAAATTGGATTTTCTCCAAAAGTTGTTTTTGTCAACAGTAAAGGGAGAATATTATATGCCTATGTTTTACTAGTCTATCTAAGATGAAACAATGGAAGATATCTCTAATCGCTGGTAAGCAAAATGTTCAATTCAACAAAAAATGTCTCCTTCTGTGATGAGACTACTGCAATTGCAATTCGATGAGTGACTTACATTTTGCCGGCGGTGGTGATGATGGTAGCGCAGCAGCACCACCGGTAATTGCAATGTATTAACTTTTTTGATATTTCTTCAACTCTTTTCGCTCGTGCTTCTTTTTTACAAGGTAATTTGCAAACGCAAATCACAAATTGTTCAATCAACCTGTTTTTTGCCAAAACAGCAGCTTAGGGAATAAATATGAGTAAAAGGAAGCTAAAGGCAATCAAAGAGCAGCAGCAGCAGCAGTTGAGCGGTAAAAAAGGGAATTATTATTATCGAAGAAAGTTTGCAGTTTAGCTGAAATTGGGCTTTGTTTCCCCTCCCTTGATAATAAAACAGAGACTTCCAACAAGTTTTCTCAAGAAAACTGCTTGGCACCACGAACCACATCACTACTGTGAAGAAAATAGTAGAGCCAGACAGAGAAATTGCTTTTGATTGTGAAAACTGCAAACTATACAAACCTCAAACAAACATCCTTGTCATCATCAGCATCGAAGGAGAAAGAACACTATTTTGCTTTCGCAAAGGCAAAAGAAAATATGTTTTGGTATGATGATGAATGATGATAAAACTACGCCGTTTAAATTGTCATCCCACTCATTACTAACATTACAATCATCTTAACCATCAACCAACCTAGCCCAACACCCATTTTTACTTCTACTACAACAAACAATTTTTTAACCGTTTTTGATTTAGAAAAACGATGAAATGAACAACGCAAAGCTGATGACAGCAACAATGTAGGATGAAGCAATTAAATTTCAAAACATTGTTGTTGATGTTGCTGCTTTGCTGCAGAAAAAACCACAAACTTCAACCGTGATTTTACTCAGCGTCAGTACTCATTCCCTCTGTCACAGAAAAAAATGTTTGGGAATTTATCACTTGAAAACTAGGCCTAGAGAAAGAGAGAGAGAGAAGGGATCGTGCTGTTCATGTTCCTGACTTTACGAAACAAAAGAGAATAATTTTTCTTCCAAAAAAACAATGCGTTTTTTGCGTTTCGCTCGTGCAAGTAAGTACAGAGAGCTAAAAAGACGAAAGTTGTAGTGCGAGAAAAAAAAATACTTTGGAAAGAAATCTACTTCTTCTTCTTCTTCAAACAAAAAGTGTTTTTCTTCCTGTGAGCTATTAAGAACAATATTCATTTAACTTCCCGTTGAGCAGAAAATTAATTACTGTCTTTCATTTTAATTTTAAGTTCTTGAGTTTAATGACAAGTTATATTGTAACGTTAAAAGAACTATAATTTTTCTTATTTTTTATACCGATTGATTAAAAGTCTCTTCAAAAATCTTGAAGGCCAAAACAAAACTCAAGCTTAAATACAAGTTTCACATTTTTTCTATAGTACATAATTATATACACAGTTTCCTAATTACTAATTAGGTTTGAAAGCCATCAAAATCATATTGCGTATTGTAATAAGATGTTTATTATTTTTCTTCTTCGTTAATTTCAAATCCCTTCACATTTCATTTCATTTCACTTTTTTCTTCTTTTTCTCGTGGCAAGGTAGTTCAGGTTCAGGCCTCGCTTAATGAAACCATTTCATATTTCATGGGCGTTGATTGCGGTTTGAAATATAAACTATCTTTTAAAAATTACATTTAATTACCAAGATCCCCACATAAATAAAGCAATTAAGTAGGTATAGGTTGCTCTAGCTTGAAGCTGTGCCGCCGTTTGCTATGTTGCTGCTGACACGAATAATTTGCTTATAAGTTTACAGACCTGCATTGATTTGATATGAAACATTGTTTATATCTTGGTGGTAATAAAATGAGAAGATCAATTGAAAAGGCGTTGTTACTAATAACATAATCAACGATTCTTATCTTTCTCTCTCTCTATTATCTCGAGGCAAGAAATACTTAACAGCCGAGAGCGACACAACTACTGCCATTGCCACTACTGTCCTCGCATAATAATAATGCGTTCGAGTTTGAGTAGTGGCAATTTAGTAGCTTCTTGATTAATGATGTCGCGCTCACCAGTTTACGACCTAAGCCACTTACTTATGATGGGAAAGGAGAGCATAAAAAACTCAATAGAGTAACTGAGCTGAGATTTTACAACGGACAGGACAACCAAGTTTGAATTTGAATCAGTATTTTTTATGACTTTTCATTTAATCTGCTGCTACGCTGCTCATGAATGAGGATATTTAGCTTTTAGGATTGACGAGAAAAGACTTTGTCAACTCAACAGCGATAGCGAGGCATTTTAACAAGTTGAAGTAGAATTCTATCAACTTGCTGGCGAAAAGCAAAGAGGCCTCCAACAAACTCGCTGTGAATTAATTGTCCATGTCATCCGTCCGTTAAGTTTGGATTAGATAGGAGAGGAAGGTTCTTCTTGTTTTATCCTTATTCAACGCGGTTCAATTGTTAATTAAAAGGCAGAGTTGCAGAAGGATAAAGAGGATGAAAATGAAGGGTACGTAATTAAAACTATTTTACATTAATTGTCATCGCTTGAGTGCTGCTGCCGTTTTATTAAAATGGCACTCAAATACTTACTACTAAACTTTCCTAAACGCATATGGTATATGGTAAATTGTCGGCAAAGGTTTGTTTGCAAATTTGTTTTTGCGAGCCAGAGAGAATAAGGACACTGCTAGAAAAGCTCAATTTGCTGATGCTGATAGTAAATTAGAAGTCCAATCTGTCAGTGAGGAGAGACGACAGAAAGGAGAGATATGAGATAAGGCAGGGAATGAATCCTTTTAAAGTTGTCATTAAACTTATTTCGCTGTAATGTCAAGGGAGCCATAAACCCAGTGCGCTACTATTTGGATTTTAAATGCCCGTAAAACTCATAAAACTGTCTAAGTAAGAGAGGAACGAGGATGAGCGAGCACGAACAAACTCTTTCAAGCTTTTATTACAAACAGACTACCTACACAAACTTTCCGTAATTGGTAGTAGGATTTGGATTCGAATTTGGGAGCTGCACAGCTATTTCACAGTTTTATTTACGACGGACTGTTAATATTGTGGAGTGGAGTGGTCCATGGCATGATGGGCCAGTGGGCAGTATCAGTAAGAAAAACATATTACATGGTAAATCATTACAACTGGTTTAAATTGGCGTTTTGCGCAGTTACGTCTTCACTGTAAAATTGATTTTATAAATTCGAAATCGGCTTAAAATCTGTTGGGCCAGTTTCAGCTTCGACTGAAAAATAATTCCATCAAAACAAAACTGACTTACAATACAATACTCGTTAAAATATATATTTTTAAAGCCTCCGCATGATAATACTCTTGAAAAGGGATATTTTTAATCTTCAATGTTCAACCGCGCAACCTTCAACGTCAACGATTTCCTCCACATCATCCCATCATAATTTTTTACTTACACAAATGAAAATTATTTGCTTTCATGAGACTTCTGTTCTCTGAANCCACATCATCCCATCATAATTTTTTACTTACACAAATGAAAATTATTTGCTTTCATGAGACTTCTGTTCTCTGAATTGAATGAATTGATTTGATTCATAATGAAATGAAAATATTTTGAATGACAAGAACAGTTCTTTTGTAGTAAATAAGTAAACCTTTCGAAAATAGACTTTTAAATGAACACGCAAAACACGATTTACTCACGACGAAGGCGAATAATATTCAGCTTTATCAAATATATGGCGACGGCGACCTTTGATCAAATCAAGGATGTTTTTGCACGTACCAAATTACAAACTAACTCTTTTCTATTTCCACAATTGCCAATTGCACAAAATAAAGACCAAAACCAAAACATGAATGATTTCAATTGAATCTAAACTAAAGCAAAAATGAGCATTCAAACAGAGAAACAAAAATAATCCTTTCCTCCCACTGCACTGCACTGGCAAAAAAATCTCGTCGAAACCAATTCAAACTTCGAAGTATTTAACCTTTCTATTTTAGAGTTATATATACCTTTCTATTTTATTATTTCCTTTTTGATCAATTACCTTTTTCTGGCAAAAGTGCATTCTGCATGCATGGCTGGTTATTATTGCCTCTTTTTTGACAATTTATTTCCAATTTGCGAATTTGCATTCAAGTGCTTGTTTTACTTTTGTAAAGTTGAATCGCTTAACTTATCAATTTATCATCCTTGAGCCCAACAAAACAATTTGTTAAGCTTCCTTCTCTCAACTCCCAACTAAACATGTCAAATAAATAAATAAACTTTATTTTTTTGCACGGGTCCTTAAGTCTAGTTCCATTTTTATTATTTTCGCAAAAGGGAACAAAAGTTTTTGTTGTTAAACAATATTTTGCCAAACAACAAAACATAATCTTTTCAACGTTGAAGAAAACAGCATTCAACTTGAGCTTAACAAAAACTTCCTTTTTCATTCATTCTACGGTCTTCATTCTCACTAAATAGCGTAAACATTTTTCCTTCCTCCTCCTTCTCCTCTCCTCACTCATGTCATGACTATGACAGTGCCAAGAGAAGAGTGACAGCGACAACAGACCAGAATAAATCCCCAAACAATAATAATAATTTTCACACCTGAAGCCATAGAAAACCCACTACTATTGCGATTTGTAAGGAACCTCAACAACAACAGCAACAACAAAAAAGCTCCCTGCGAAGGTCTCCTCGTTTGCTTTTGCATCATTATTATCCTACCCTCATCACCAGAAAAAGAAAAATGCAACTCATTTTCTGTGCTAAAAAGTTTTGGGATAAAATACAAAACGCATTCAAGACTTTTTTTCATACATGATTGCTTACTCAATTGAGAAAGGCTCTAACTCTAAAAAGAAAACGAAGATGAAAAACATACAAACACAATTTTTGTAAGAGAAAATGTAGTCCACCCACTATCCAACTATTACTACTACTACGAGAGAGTGTCCTCCTGAGCAAAGAGACTTCTTCTCTCCTCTTCTCTCACGATTTCTTTAGAAACGTAAACAAAAATGGAAAGAAAATAGAAAAAAAGAATCCTGAGAAAGGGTTGAGCTTCTTCTTTGTTAAAGACGATGATGATCATAATCATTTCTTCGTAATAAACACACGACGCTGCTGCGATGTTTTTCCTTTTGTTTCCGCGATTGTTGAGCAAACACAAACACACTATTTTACTTTTTTTAAAAGTGGTGTTGGTGTTTATTATGGTTGTTTACGCAAAACATAAGCTTCTTATACTATTTTACCTGCATTTTTTAAGGAACTTACAAGAAACAAGAAGTCATAATGCTTAGGTTCTTGAGGAAAAACGTGCATGACAATTATTATTATTTCTTTAAGTTTTAGTTTAGCTAAAGAGTAAGTAGTTTAGGTTAATGCATATTTATTAGGCAAAATAGGAATAGGTAGGTATACGCATGCATTATTTTTTATTATTATGTTGTTGAGCTTGGTTAGTGCTTAAGTCCTTGAAAAAATGTTACATTCATTCTTTGTAAATTTCAAAGGGAAACGGAAACCGATTAACGACCATCCGCTAACACTTCTATTCATTCCGTTTTAAAAATAAAAAAAGAGTTTGAAAAAATGGAAGGAAATAGTCCACTTCTAGATTTTTAATATGAGTAGGACGCGTGAAGAATATACACCTGAATTAGTTTAATTATG
>JAHZNJ010002667.1:0-10089 GCA_027744475.1 Lepidocyrtus cf. sotoi NNG-2020
TGACGCCAACTTACCCTCTAGTGAAGCCATCGAACACACCCATCACTTCATCATGTTTGGCTGCACAGCCCCCGAAGGACAAGATCCCGATGAATTCTTCGGAAAGCACATTGGAGGTCCAGGAAATCACTGTTTCCTCCCCCCTGATCAACAAACTATCCCTTTCGCACACTGCCAAGAACAAATCGTTGCCTGGGCGAAAGGAGGGAAGCGCGTAGTCTTTCCAGAGGAAGTTGGCTTCCCAATCGGAGAAAATTCTGAAGGGAATAGCAAGAGCACCAACCAATATTACATGTTGGAGGTACATTACGACAACCCCGATGAGAAGAAAGGACTCCGATTCGACACAGGACTGAGGACCTATTATACATCTAAATTGAGGAAACACGATGCTGGGTTAATCATGATTGGTCACGATACAGACCCTTCGCTGTTAATCCCTCCTAAAACGAAAGATTACGTCGTGGCTGGTCACTGTGCTCCGGGCTGCACAAACATATTTCCGGAGGAAGGAGTGAAGGTTTTCAATTCTTTGCTTCACGCTCACCTTTCTGGGAGGAAAATAAAAACGAGACATTTCCGGGAGGGGGAGGAGCTTCCGTGGTTCGATAACGATGAAGCTTATGACTTCAACTTCCAGCAGAATAAGCCATTGAGCGAGTACAAAACTATTTTGCCTGGGGATCATTTAACCGTTGGTAAGTCTAAGTTTTAAAAACGCTAAATATAAATTCAAAATATAATGTAAAAAAATACTTTGATTTTTAATTGATGCTTTTGGCTTGCGTAGAATGTACTTATGACTCCAACTGGCATGAAAACGGTCAAGCAATTCCAGGAGGCCTCACAAGCAGAGATGAAATGTGTCAGGATTTCATTTTTTACTACCCTTCAACGAACCTGTCCATTTGCCAATCTGCTATTCCATTGGATGAAGGCTTGCACGATTTGGGATTCACTAAATACCACGGGTGAGTGGATTTATTACTTAACATTACATTTAAATTAAATTGGTTAGTTAATTCTTTTGAATTTTTTGTATTTTTTTATCAAAGGGAGGTAATAAATGGTTTCGACACACTCTACATCGATGAGCCCGAGCATTTACGAGGGCCATACGTGGATTCTGTTAGCTTCAAGGTCAACTGGACAGAAGAATTCATCGGGATCTTGTCCTTCGGGGGCTGTGCAGCCAAACATGATGAAGTGATGGGTGTGTTCGATGGCTTCACTAGAGGGTAAGTTGGCGTCAAACTGAAATTAAAAGTTGAATGATCATTAAAAATTTTTAGCTCAATTTGCTTATTTGTTTCTATATAAACGATAATTAGGTAATAATGTTTTTATTTTTATACCGCGACAATGTGGTGCTTCCCCGAGAGCTGAGGCCCAATATGTATACTGCACCAGTAAGCTGTATCTTCCCCAGGCATTGTCATATTTATCATCGTATCAAAATGTTCAAATCTGTGAAAATGTAATTGTGAATTAAATTAATTAAAAAACGAGAATACTTTCACTTTACAGCAATTAAATATTATGTAGCTTTATTATTCTGTCTTACTCATCAGGATTGAATGGCATATCAGGAATTAAGAAGTTGATTGAAACAGTCCCTTTCTCGGCATGATAATCGATATCATCTGTACTCCCAAATGACCAAATTGCTCTTGCTGTGTCCAACTAAAACATAAATAGACCCAGATGATCATTAATTTGTTAACTAACAGGAAGTTATGCAAATGAACAGAATATATTTATGACTTTAATTTACAAATTACAGTAATTGGATAGTCTCCGTCCTTATCGCAAGTGTCAAGTAACCTTGAGAACTTGAGACGGGTGTGCGTGGCATTCTCTTCTGACTCCAGCAACTTCCAGTCTTGTTGGTTGTCCATCGTGGGCGCTCCATTACTAGTTCCGTGGTAATCCTACAGATAAAAAGGAATATTTATTACTTAATTATGTAAAAATTTTACTTTAATAAAACATATAAACTTGATTTGACAGCGTTTTAGAATATTGTCTCAAATTACCCCAGAATATCCCGTGTTGTTATTAGCGTAGACTCCAGCAATGAAAAGATCTGCACCAGTCATTCCTCCATTGGGACTGACTCCGAAACCGACGTATCCCGTTGTAGCCACCTCCACTTCAAATGTTATTTCATTTGAGGTTTCGTTCACTGTCCAACCCAACCAGTACTTCCTTCCGGGATCAAGTGGCTCTTTGATACTTAACGTTGTGCCGAGTAATGTGGAAGCATCCTTGCTTATCAAGGAAGCTCCATACACTGCTGACCAGCAGCAGGTAAGCGCAATTATTCCTAAAATGTTCTTCATATTGAATAATAATTACTTTAACAATTCAAATATCCTGTCTCCCAGCTCAGAAGACTAAAAAGCGAATGATTTTTTTTGAGAAACAGATCAAGTCTTTTATATGGTTTCGATAATGACCGCTTTGTTTTGTCAAGGTTAGTTTTGATGTACGTCATTGATTTCGATTATGTACAAACGTTTTGAAGAGGTTTTCTGCATGCAATTAAAAATTTAAATGATAGAAAAACATATAATTTGGTGTACCGATCGATGTGAAAGCAAAACAACTTGATGACTAAAACTGTCAAGTGGATCAAAAACAAATTGATTTACAAGACAATCATTATTTGTATTGTTACTAAATGACATTCTTAATTGAACTTGAACTCACAATAATCTGCCAAATCGATTCTTTTTTCAATCTATTGATTTGTTAAAAGGTTTGATCTTTGCCATGTGAAAAATTTAATTAAATAGGTATGTAGTTTATTTATAATTACATAAGGTAGTGTAGCTAGCTATAGCTGTTTTATCGCATGCGTCATTTAAGTGTAATTTAAGAATGAGAGTGAGAGTATCTAGCACTCGATACATAATATTGTAACTGCGAACGTTCTGGCTAGACCTAAAAGTTTTTAATTGAGTGTTTAATTTATTGTCAGAATCGGCAATTTGCTTGACTTGTAAAATCAAATTACGTGTCAGTTTAGTATCGGTCGTGAGGAATTGTGTTGTTCTTCTACTACAACTACACATCATTGGCATTGTCGTCACTGTCACATAATTAATTATATGCTGATTTATTGTTATGCACCGCACAGATGAAGAATGAAAGAGAATGATAAGCGTTTTATAGTGAGTCATCCAGTCACGTTTAAAGTGAGGTCTGGTGATTGTGAATCATCAATTTATTGAATAGACTGGGTCTTTTAGTTAAGAAAGAGCAAAATATTGTAATATGAATTAATATTAATATTTGCATCAGCTCAGTTTTTGTTCTACACGCTTTAGATTTAGTTAACCAGGATAATGCATGACGATGACGATGACAGTTGGCTAATTTGACCGATTTGATGACAGTTAAAAGAAAATGATTTTGAAAAAGGATATTATCCGAAGAAACGATTTTCGTTCCCGCGAGTTTTGGAGAAAGAAATTGTTTTTAGGAAAGGTTCCCTAAAGTAATTTTGAAGCCTTCTTGTAGAGAGTAGGGACTAGGTGGATGGCTCCATGGCATGGTATTTTTGGGTGACATGAATTTCGCCGAGAAAAGGTACACTACTGCATTGCATGAACTTCGTCATGGATCATTACAGTGCAGCTTCTGTTGCTGGCAACAGTTACGTAATTGAACATTCTTTTATGCATAATAATGAAAAACATATCGAGATGCTTAGATTCGTGTAAAGAAATTCACTATCGCACTTATTCTAAAGCAACGAAGGAATGAATTCCTTGAGTAAATACAAATTATTATTTAATTATTATAGGATGTATTATTAGTTGTTTAAAATAATATTTTTAAAATTTTTAAAAACCAACGCAATGTATTCGCATTACGCATCATATTTACATAATATCAATTGAAGGTGAAGAAAAAATAAATGCATTATTCCAATCCTCATCAAATGATTAAATCAGATATCTATAGATTGCCAATATTAGGTTAGAACAACGTAATTTAAAATTCATCCACAGAGCTTCAACCGATAGCGCAACCCATTTCCAAAAGTTTTGAACAAATCTCATCAACCAAATCCCCAGCACGAGCACTTCAATTGCAATCAGCCCAGCGCAGCTAAACATAAGTGAAGAGTAAATTCCTAAAGAGTCAACAAATTCTTTTTGCAAGGCCTCCACATCAGCTCCAATAGAAGTTGAATGCTTTTTAATCAAAACGTTTGCCATATCAGACACAAAGTTAGGTATCCCACTTTCTAGAAACTGATACCATTTCTTGTTGAACTGGCTTGCAAGATAGTGGTGTGTACGTACACCGCCTGTCAATGTTACCCCTAAGTACTCCCACAGGTCGATTGTTTTACAGATAGAATCCCCATTTATTCTTTTGACCCCGTCTTTAATTTGGTCTGTTAATAATGGAATATTTTCCTCGTACATTACAAACTTTTCAGAAACTAATTGATTTACTATTACGGTCACATTGCTAAAATCAAATTCTTTTTTCGGCTTACGAGCAAAATCCATTACGTTACTAAACCCAGAAATTTTTTTGAAGGCTGTTGCAACAGCCATTTGTATATCGTCAGGTAAGACCGTAGGTATTGCAGAAATTGACTTTATCTGTTCCTCACTCCAATACCAAGCTCGGTATCCATCTTCAAAAAGAGATGCCAAACTGGGGAACGACGCAATTTTTATGGAATTAGTTGTGAAATAACTGTCATACGTAGCACCGAGAAATATTGACGAAACAAGAAATACTCCGATGATATTCCTTCTATGATGTGGTAAAGTTAAGGGAATATGAATGAAAAGCCAGAGAAAGTCCAACCCATAAAATACACTTTTGTACAAGAAGGAAAACAAAATGACGCATACCCCAATTGCAATCCACACGGGATACTCAATAATTGACATTATTCCGTAATCCACCGAAGTTAGTAGATCATCTTTCACACAAACCGCGTAGTTCATTGATACCGCCCCAAATGTCGCGTAATATCCTCTTCTAGCCAGAAAATGGTTTTGCACATAAAAAACCATGTTTTCACCACCAACGACTTTAAGGAACCAGGCAGAATTTTCACATTTAGCTGCAGCACACTCAGATTGCTGAAAAGAGAAGGAGACGTTAAGAGACTTTGCAAATGTTGAAACCAGCCTGAATCCGGGTTTAACACACCACAAAAATTTATAAAATGTTTTTCTTTTATCCGATGTACTTTTCTCGTCTAAGCATTCCCCCGCAACATTGAAAACCTCGTCTTCACTAGGTGATGATACTAGTGCTGTTCTCCCATATCCATTTCCGTTCAAATATTTTGCAACTCTTTTCAAAACTGAATGACTGATGATAACCCCATTCAATGGAAATAGGTTTCCATCTATACAGAAGTAACAGTATACGACAACTTCCAACGTATCAACATCAGCGGAGAAGAATATTAGGTCGGCATGGAAAGAATCCTCGCCGGTTTACAGAGTGCTCTGTTTAAAATCATCCGTTGATGAATCGAGCATTTTTGTGGCATTTTCAACAAGTACGAAAAATTTTGCATAATCACTTGTTCCAAAACCAGAGTTGCGAATGGCTGTCGTAGTTTCATTAATCGTTTCCGTTAAAAGGATGAATGCGATACAAGAATTCAAACTATTTTTTCTTGTAAGGCGTAAATATCCCTGGTTTTGTTTCACTTTCATATCGTCATTAATTCTGGTGAGGATCCCTGTTGCCGGATTATGATTTAAGAATATATCAAAATCAGCAGTAAAGGAAAGGTCAAGATGGTTTACATCGTAAGTGAGGAAACTATACGAGATGGGAAATTTTTCTGCGAAATTTGTAAGAATATTTTCTGATGCGTGGAATGATGCTTGAGTAGAGACTAGAGCTATTGCGCAGCCATTTTCAAGACTGAATGGAAACGTTAATGCAGATTCTCCGTAATTTGTTGCAAGAAGTAGCATGATGAAAAACAAAAGTTTTGCGTAGCTATGCGACTTCAAATATCTTTCCATTTTTCAGCTTTGTTTTTTCAGGATTTGTGGTGAAAGTACAAAGTTAGAGTGAAAGTTTGTAAATGGATGGATTTTTTTAGTGAAAATTCGGTTGTTGTATACGATACGTAGTGGTAGTAGGCTTTGTTGTTAAAACAATAAAATATCTTGTTTTTCTAGTTTTTGTATTGATAAAAGAATTTGTATGTAATTCGACAAAAACATGTTTGAGCAGGTAAAATACGCTTTTAGCTCAGAGAAAATATTTTTTAACTCGTTCCAATCTCGTTTGGTTAAGTAAGAGAACAGAACAAAAATGGCAAGAGCCAGGCGTTTATATTTTGGGTACTTGTTCGGTTTTGCCAAAAGTTTCATCATGCTTTTACTCGTCATGTTCCAATTGGCTTTATATCATATTAATACATTGACCTCGGTTCTGTTTTGACATTTTTTGAAGCTCGTGCTGGTACGTAGAATAAAATAAAACCGTTGATAAAACAAAAGCAAAACCTGTCATATGTTAAATAAATGAAATGAATATCTAAAATGTTTTAAAACATAGAATGGCTAGATCTTTTATTTGCGATTCTGTTGAAATGTTTAGTACATACGTTATGCTTTTTTTGGATTACAAAAATATGTCTGTTTGCGAAATGTAGTTTGTTAGTTCAGGTACTTGTTTTTAAAAAATACAAAACTGCTTCAACTTGCTGTGTTTGCTTAATGCTGAAGCTTAAGCGACACCCGGCGCCCTCGATTTTGTTTTGACAAATTTATTCGGGTTATGTCGTGCTCGTGTTAGTCAGTTATTTTGGTGAGCAGTAGAAACAATGTTTTTCTAACGAACTAAAAATATATTCATATCTCACGTGTAGCTTTTGGTAACGGGTATAAGTTAAATGTATCGGGTGATTCATATATATAAGCACTTTAATACCCCATTGTTTAGACAAGTATACAAAATCATAATTATAATCAATTAGATTTTTTAAAAAGCCAGATTCAGAGAGATTTTATTATTGCAGAAGGAAAAAAACTATTTTTTATTTCATAAGCTTCAAAATTGCTAAAGACCCAAGCGGGTAAAAAAATAACATTAATTTATGTCTAACAACGACAATATAACACAACAACCAACAAGCAAAAGTAATACAAGCAAAATCTCAAAGAATAAATATTTCACCTTTTGCGCAAATGGATTATAAACGAGAAGAGGTGAAATGTCTACAATTTTTTCCTAAACAGACTTGCAGTCTCAAAGGCACCGATTGGCAAGTTTTTTTTAACATTTCGACTGGGATATTTTCACAAGCATTGCTAATCGTTTCCTTTAGGTCTTCTCAATTTTCTTCGATCCTGAAAAACTAAATTCTTTAGATATCCCCATAAATCGAAGTCTTGGCGTATAATGAGTCGGTGCTATTTTTTACCTTTTAAATTTGTTACTAAAAAAGCCTACCACAATTAACGTTGCTAAGCCGAATTATGTCGAGCAATTTTTAACCCGTCCGGGTCCAATCGTACCTTAACCCTATTAGATGGCTGCGCTGGCAAATAATAGTTTAACTATTCAAATCTCGCGACATTCCAAAGTGCTTATATATATGAATCACCCCATACTTTAAAAAGACGATTGAAGTAAACAAAATTTATTCCAACAGCCATTTAAATGCTTGATGATCAGCAGGTATGAGTTGCGGATATAAGAAAAATTGGAGACAATATAACTTTACACCTCCGACTGACCCATGATATGCCTTAATTTTATACTATATCGTTATCGAAATATTTGAAATATTTAACTCACTTTAAATTTTAAAAAAAGCTTTTACATTTTACGTAACATATAATATGGCTACCCCTGCACCAACATAGTACATTAGATACAATTAAATTAATAATTAGTCCCACTTTTACAACAAAAACGAAACAATGAAATCTTTAGCATACAAAAAAAAACAATGAATATAAACTCAACGAGCTCATTTATAAGAGAAAAGAAGTATTTTAGTAAGTAATTTTATAAGAAGTATTTTGTATCAGATTTTATTAATCATCCATATCGAAACTGGAATTGGAGTTGGATCCCGATTCGCTGTTTTCGCTATCATGACCATCGCCAAGATAATCTGCACTACTACCATCATCCTCATCACTATCTTCAGCATTATTGTAAAAGTTGTGGCGGCCGAAGTCATACCTGTCGTAATACAATCTTCCATTCTCGTCTTCCTTTACCTCCACATCCACCCTCTGCGATTCGTATTCATCCCAGCTCACCGCAAAATGGATAATAATTTTTAAATACTTATTCTTTTCTTTCAACTTTTGAAGTTGACTCAGGGAAATAAAATCTTTAGTATGAATCTCCAGTCTCTCCAATTTCTTCCACGACTCGACGACAGCAGGCAAGGCTTCTGTTGAAATACCAGCGTTTAAAGAAGTCAAGTTCGGGAACCACTTGGAAATTAGAGTGACATCTTCAGCGTTGATTTCCCATCCACAGAAGCTAAATCTCTTCATATTCTCACACAGAATCGGTTCCTCCTCCGGATAAACATAATCTGTACGGAAGTCTGACGGTGCAAAATGATCTCTTCGACCTTCATAAATCCAATCCTTGGTTCCAGGCCTTCTAACCAAAGTCTTGGTCAGGCCAGCAGGAACACAGACGTCCAATTCTTCCAGCTTCTCCATTCCTTTCAAAGTCCCGAAATCAAACTTATGTAGAAATTTAGAACAGTTGCCTGGCAATGGAGCAGACGAAGAGTTTCTGGTTACAAACTTCAGCTTCAGCAATTTCGGGAAGGAGAAGATTGACAGGTCCATGAACCACTGAGGGAAATCTTCTGTCTGGTTTTCAAAATGATGTCTACTTCTATTAACTTGCAATTGTAATGATTGAAGACTGCGACATTGGGCAAGGGCAGCGTAAAGGTGAGGTCCAGATCTGACAGTATTACAGTCTTGTAGTGTAAGCTTCAAATCCGTCAGTGTATCCGGCAACAGCTCAACGTATTTTCGTAAAACATGAAGAGGATGTTGATGCCAAAATGATCGAATTATTGACTGTACTCGAAGTGTCATTTTCTGCAGTTTGATGTACTCTCCATTCCCTGCTAGCTCCAAAAGTCCTTCAATGTTAGTCGAAGGTCCTACGTCCAAGCTCTGAAAATAATATCAATGTGTGACGGAGGAATGCATTTATTATATAAAAAACAGGTTTAAAGGATTTAAATGCGAAAAACTTTGCAAGTCAATACCTTTAGATTTGGGCACATCTTTAAAATCTTTGTTGTATCTTCATAATTGATATCATTGGTCCCGATAATTAGAGTTTCCATCTTTTCAGCAAGCTTCCCAGCAGGATACTTTTCTGTTTCCCATGGCACCTCGTCATCGGTTAGAATTCCTTCCTCGCTGCAGTTAACGTCAATTCTGAACTGCTTTAAATTAGGTGCAACATCCAACACCAACTTCTGGAATATTTTGAAGAATATCCTTCTGAGAGATCTGATATACGAAAGAGTAAGATTTTCCATGAAGGGGCCACATGCTTTCCAGAATTTGCGTTCGAACTCCCGATTCACAATTTGCTCTTTGGGCAGAAATGCATTATATTTAAATGTATAGGAGCGGTAAGGCGGATCCAGAAGTTTATATCGGTTTTGATTGACACTGGTAGTGGTGTTGCTACATCCTTCCCCTTCCTTTTGAAATAATTGAACAAAATTTCGCAATGGAATGCCACGGTCATCGCTGTCATAATGAGCATAATCGTCAACTTCGTTCTGTAACAGAAACATAACATAATTTCATTTAATTTAATTATTTTTTAATTAAAACGATCAGTTTTGAGGTTGCTACACATAATTACTAGTGCTAGTAGTAGTATTGTTATTGTTAACCAACAATGATGTGAATTCTTGAAGATCTCCTCCAAACTGATAATGACTCCTTCCACCAAAAGCTATTTACAAGCCGGAAGTCCCTCCTGCGTTTAAAGTTGAGCTTTTTAAATATTTCTTCCAAGATCACGGAGTTGGAAAGAGCTTTCTCCATGGAAGGATTAGAAACGATGGTAGCG
>JAHZNJ010002669.1:0-10207 GCA_027744475.1 Lepidocyrtus cf. sotoi NNG-2020
GAAAGTAGAAGGAAAAGAAGGAGTATGATATTAATTCAGTTTTGAATTAAATGGGTACAGGCAATTGCAATAGAGAGAAAGAAAAAAGAATTGTTTTAGTTCAGACTGGGAAAGTAAAAGAGGAAAACGCTTTCCCCCTTCCCATTCTTCTTTTTTTTCTTTGCCTACTACAACGTCTTCTAAAGTATAATATAAAAATTACAAAGAAGAGTCATAAATCAGTTTTCGACTTTCGCTTCATTTCCCATAATAAAACACGCAAAAAGACCATTCCATTATATACAATTTTTTCTTCTCTGTAAACTGCTTTAAATATAAAAAAACGTTTGTATGTACTACAATACTTCGTTGCAGCAAGGTTTAAAAATACTTGTGAGAGAAACTTTTTTTATAGCTGGAACATAAAAAAGTGCTTCTTTTTCTAGTTCTAGAAGAATGGATTGAATATATGGCTGGAACGAAAAAGTACTTCCTCGCTCACTCACACAAGTTTCTTTACCACCGGCGGACGGAACTTAATAGACTCTGCAATTACCTTATTAGATTTTTTTTCTTAATGTCAAGCGACTATCAAAAAATAAGAATAAAAGTTTTGTAAGCTTACAATAAGTAAGGTACGGCTGTGTAGGAGGGTGGCAAAAACAGGTGGATGAAGAAAGAAGCACAAAAAGGAAGAAAGATGAAAACCACAAATAACGACAAGAAAGTAAATTGTAAATAAAATAAAATAAAAATTTTGCTTCCTTTAGTAGCAAACTTTTAGTTCCACGTACAGTTCCATTTCTGATTGTAATGAGCTCCCAAAACTAAATCCAAATCGGGGAAAAATTTATAACTGGGCTTGTGCTTATGTAAATTTTAATTTTTTTTGCTTTCCTATAAAATAATTTGAATGAAAAAAGAAGAGCTAATTTTTGTTTGAAAAGCATGCATTAAATCTTGAGAGTGCAGCAGAAGAAAGTAACTTGAGGGCAAAGCTGATTTCCAACTCCAACCTGGGAATTCAAATTCAACATTAACATGATTATTACTTTTATCATGAATGAAAATTACCAACAAATTACACTCATTTCCGTTTTTACTTTTTCTTCTTCTTCTGAATTTCTATGCGATTGTTAAAAATAAAAAATAATAAAACACAGAAGAAATGTAAACGAGTCATCATCATTCATTCACTCAGTCCGTTCCGTTCACAGGAAAATAAATGAATACGAAAAAAAATAATTCCGTTTTGTAACCAAAAGAACGGACCACCGTGTAAGTGTCTCTTAGAAGTGAAGTTCTTGTTTTGGGATTTCGTTTCTTTGTGAAAAAATATCTAAAGGGGGAAACTTTTGCGCTCTCTTCTTTTTCATGCCCTTATTGCCTTGTGTACTTTTCTTGAAGTAGGCCTTTGGGATAAATTCTCAAAAAAACATCCCACTTCACCAATAATTTCATACTGCTGCTTTCACGGGACATTATTCTGTTTTTTTTAAAAGAATTATTCCCAATTTTGCATTATTGTTATGTTATACAAATTATTATTATTATGGGATGGGATTGAACTCACTAATTTTAAGTATTGAATTAAATGTGGATTGAGCTCTCAACAAAATTTTCTGAAAATATGACTCGTATTCGTATCGTATTCCTTTCTTTAATAGATAATGACCATCTAAACGAACGTTATAATGATGATGATGATGATACGCTGATAAATATAATATGAAGATTTATAATGAATGATAATGATGATAAGACATTATAGTACAGTACAAACAAGCTTGGTTTGTTGGGGGTCGACCAAACAAAAAACTTGAGGACTAGGAATGGAATTGTTTTTCATAAAAATAAAAATGCTAAACGACATACGTCATACTATTGCATTCGATACAGTAACCGAAAAATAGTGGAAAGCATTTTTTCGTATTTGCTTTTACGGGCTCTTGTTATAAAAGTGCAAACTTCAAAAGCCAATGACACACCAGCTTATAGTAATTTGGTACATGTAACGCTGAAATAATTATTTATCCGAAGATTTAACCAGAATTATACCGTTTGTAAAAATTTGCAATTTATTATTTCTAACATGATTAAGACATAATTAAGAAATTTCTTAAACTTAGATAAACTTCCAAAATTAAAATTTTGTTAAATTAGAATCGGGAAAAACAATTATTTTTTATGCTCTGGATGGACAAAAATTATGATCGTATGTCCAAAACATTTACTTTTCTGAGTTGGTTTATGATTCCTTCTATTATTACTATGATACACGCATGTTTTATGCTTTTATTTTTAATGTGGTTTATTACATGACGCTCAAATTCAAATTCAAGGTTTAGGGCAAACAAACAAACACTGATTTTGTTACAAGCAAAGTCGTTTTGTCTACCTTTTCTAAATACATAGCTAAAATGCAAAACGCATAAAATTGTAGGTGCGAGAAAGCAAGCAGAAAGCAGAATATAATACCAACTTGGTGGCTGAAGAGGTTTGTTCTTGTTCTTATGTGGTTGTTGTTAAATTTGTGTTTATTATTACAAAAAAGATTATTATTGTTATTTTCGCTCCCAGAATGAATGGTTTGCTCACATAGGCATTATTATCGTAATTGTAATCGAGTTGATTTGAATGTTGCATACGCTTGCTCATCTTAACATTATTTTTCTAGTTTATGATATTACATTACAACGATTCTTTTACATTTTCATTTGATACTGTATCTGAAAAATAAAAAGGCTTACGTTGAACAAAGAGTTGGATAAAAACAAAAATGGTTTTATTAAATGGCTTTGTGTTGCTTCGTTGAATGGGTAAAGTAGAATAGTTACATAGAAGGTAGGTGGATATTTTGCCCTGAAGAGAGTGAGTGCACTGCTCTGCTTTGCACTGCTGTTTGATTTCTTTCTAGTAATTTTCAGACTTGACTTGGTCAATGAAAGAAACCGGTAATTGGAAGGAGGCGAAGATCCAATCTGCCCATTACGTTTTTAAAAGACGATTAAACTATTTGCATTATTGCACATAATTACAATGCATTGAAGTGGAGGAGAGTGGAGAAGGTTGAGTTTCAGTTTCCGAAGAATAAAAAATACCCACCACGTTCTTCCTTCTTCTTTTTATTCCCCTGAAATCATAATTCCTTCTTTAGCAGTAGTGAATCAGCAGCAGACTTTCGTTTCGTCAGAGAACTTCTCGTCGATGGCTTGCTTGCTTACTCAATGAATTTTTTATTCTTCTGACAATGCAATGCCCAATGTGGCTCTCGGCTCTTCTCTTTTCGTAAAAAAAACTATTCACGTAATAATAAGTATAATGGTAAAAATGCTTCTAGCAAATAACTCAATGAGCAAGCAATTTTCTTGAGCGTCATGATACGATACAATCCTATGTGGTCAGTTTAACCAAAAAAAATGATTAAAGACTGTTGTGAATGGTGATGTGATGATGGGAAGTTGTTTAAGTTGTTTATGATGATGACGTTAAATGGTCTGTGAAGAAAACTTCACATTCTTGTTTCCAACTTGACAGTTTTTGCCAATGCAAATACTAATGAATGCAATGCACATTTTTTTAAAATAAAATTATTTCGAATGGAAAACAGCAAAAAGATATTTTGCGAGCACTTAAATTTGTTTTTATTGTTAAATTAGCAGTGATCTACCTATTAACTATGTACGTAAGTATTTATGGGCTAGGCCATGCAAGTTTTGGTTGTGAAATATCCTGTGGAAAAAAAGCATTCCTTTACTTTATTAATGAAGTAAAAGAAAATAGTTTTCCCGATGCGATGGCTGAAAGGAACAAGAGGAGGACTTATTGTTCTTTTTGCTCTTATGTAAATTTTTTCATGACTGTTTTTGTTTCGGTGGTGGTTCGATTGGTATTTCTTTGGTGATTGTTGTCGATTGTCGAGTAAACTACCCTATTGACTTTTCAAATTGAACAACAACAACAATGAACAAACGAGCAACTAAAAAAAGAGGAAGATCTGTCGTAAATATCGTTTTCGAATTACTTAATGTGTAAATTTAAAACATGTTTTTTTCTCCTTTTTTCGTCGTTGTCGTGAGCTGCGCTCTTACAAAAAATCATTTTAAAAAATAAGGTACATTATATTATTAAGGAGATCCACATACTTACCGATGCTGCTGCTAATAATGTTTTTTATACTTTTTGTATTTAGTAAAATAAAGAAAAAAATACCAGTTTCATCGAAATAATTCCATCACGATGCAATTCACCCTATTTTACAGGAATCAATAGAGCGAGTATTATGCACAAACAAGCAAGCGCCGTCTAAAGATATTACGATACATAATTGAACATCTCTTCATACAAATTTTCCCTCTAACTATCTTCTGCATANAATTCCATCACGATGCAATTCACCCTATTTTACAGGAATCAAAAGAGCGAGTATTATGCACAAACAAGCAAGCGCCGTCTAAAGATATTACGATACATAATTGAACATCTCTTCATACAAATTTTCCCTCTAACTATCTTCTGCATATGAGAAAGAGAGAGAGAAAGAGAGTGGAAGAGAAAAGGAAAAACCTCCAAAAAATAATATGCATAAAATAGCTATAAAGACTTGTGAGCTAGTTAAGTAAAGTTATTGAGAAAAATTCGAATTGAGGATGAGAAACGAAAGTACCTTATCAAGAAGTGAAGTGAAACAACTATCGCTATATCCACTCAGACCATTTAACACACGGGGCAGTTGTTTATTGTGAGGGGGACGAAACAACAACAACAACAACTGAATGCAATCATTAAACTTATTATGTGCTTGAGCTTTTGAGCAATATTGATAATGATGATCCAGAAGAAGAAGAAGATCAGAAAGAAATTTGATCAGAAGAGGAGAGGATTATGAAAAAAATAAAATTAGGAATACATACGTACCTACTTTTTTTATTATATTTGAATCTTGTTAAGCCCAAACTCTGATTATAAACTGTAAATCAGACGGGCGGATCGACCTCTTCTTCGCGGTTCATTTCTCCTCAGCGGTCTCATATACGCGATACGCGATGAGCATCTTTAACTTTTACATTATGCCGTTTAGTTTACTTTCTCATTTTCCTTTGTATAAGTATTAATAATTACAACAAATCGAATTGATCACAAAATGCTGTGGCCAGTTTAAAGTTTACAGGTTTCATGTCGATGTGTTTTCTTAAACTGTTAAAAAAATAAATTGCATCTTAAGGAAAGAAAAAGAGGAACTGAAAGGGGAAGTCCTCATCTTTCACATTGCTTTAAGTCGTTGCTCAAAGCAAACTTAATCTTATTAATTTACCCCTTCTTCTTCCTTCCCAATAGCCAATATATTATTCATCCACTTTACTTTAACTTCGTTTATTCTCTCTCATATTCCAGATTTTCTCTTCTCGGCTCATTGAAGAGAAATCAAATCAACTCTCAAAAAAAATTTTTTTATCTTTATCTTTCTTACCTTTTTATTTACTAATTCTCCGTGCACGACCAGACAATTTGCAGGCATTAACGAGGATGCATGATCGATCTTCATTCTTGATTTTTATAGTGTTGGGATGAAAGATGATCGCCTCTTTAGGGAAAACCCTACAGCGAATCCCATATTTCATTGGGATACTTAAGCATAAAAAATGTAGTAAAGATCATCATACAAAATATTTTTCTTTTCATCATACATAAAACGCAATTTTTTTATAAAAATAATAAAAATTGATCATCTGCATTTTGTTCTCACTAGAAGAAGACTTTTCAAAATTTAAGAAGAACAATATTGTTGATCAGATCATGATCAGCAGTAGTAGTGACAGTAGTAGTAAAGCAAAGCAGCCTCATCAGCATCATCATCATCTTTTTAACTCAACTCGTTCAACTCTTGTTGTGATATTTGATAATGTATAATTTCTCTTATCTTGTTACCTAATACCCATATAAAAATCAACCACAACAACAACAGCCACACTTTTTCCATTGTTTTTTTGGATTCCTTCGTGTCTGATTATCCTTCCTTTAATGTTATGATATGATGAGCATAGAGAAAGCCAAGCACGGTCTTCATCACATCACTTTTTTTCTTTCTCTTCTTGGTCTTGTTTGTTTGTTGCATGAATGTTGTTGTTGGTATTTTACAACAATTTTCAATTTATCTTTATGATGATTTTGATCTGATCTGATACATTCTCTCCTTTTTCTCAAATCTTTATTTTTTACATGTTTACGACTTTGTACTTTTTGTCGTTTTCTTGTCCTTTCTATAATGATAAGAAGAGCGTTTGAAAATATTTTGCATGGCCATTACATAATATTGATTTGATTAGTATTAATGTTTGAATGTCCACCAGGTTTAATTTAACTTTCATTCCTTCATTTTGGTCGTTTTTAAAAGCAATTGATGATTTTTTATGGAAAATTTATATCGATTCTTCTCTATCTCTAACTTCTCCAAACAGGCAGCTATGAAATCCGAAATTTAAGGGTTTTTTTATTTCTTGTTGTTGTATGTGTGTGGTAGTAGCCATTACAGGAGATCTTCGTGAAACTTTTGCTTCTTCTAAATTACATTCGAGTGGAATAAGTTTTGACGAGGAAATGTTTGTTTCACGATTTTTGAAGGGCAATCAAGTATCATAAAAATTCCAATTTTTACCTTTACCTTCTTCATTGCTGGGTTGAATTTTCTTCTCTAAGGTCTTTCTTGACTTCATTTATGGCAGTTGTATAGTTGTGGGGCATGACGCATGACGTGTGGATGGATGTAGAGATGCGATTCATGCAATGGACATTTTGTACCCTTCAATTCAAACTCTTTATCATCGTTGAAAGGACTTTTTTACCTTTGTCTTTAAAGTTTAAGAAGAAATTCCGAAGTTGGAGCATTGCTCTGCTCCAATTTATTCTTTTTATTAAATGAGGTTGTGTAGCTTAACCCTTTTTGAATTTGCTTCTACTTCTTTGCCTTTTTACTTTTCTTCGTGTTTGCTACTATTTTTAATGGTAGATCCAGCATCCAGCCTTATCCTGAATTTTATTAAATGTATGTAGCATTGGTTATTATGGAGCACAACCTCTCGTTTCTGTATTTTGGCCTAGGACGGTTCTTCTGGCAAAATACTGTTTTAGTTTTGAGTTTAAGCTTTTAATACTTTATAGTTATCTTGTAAGTTTTATTGCTATCTTACCGCATTCACCTCACCAACCACCAAGCCAAGCAGCAAACTTGGATTTTTTTGTCAAGAATTTTTATTACGAAAATACAAAATATATATTGGTCACTGGCATAATACTCATGTTGTAGTGTTACATTCTAAACTTTTTGTTCAAGCAACAGAACAAAAAAACAAAACGGTCTTTAAAGTGTATTATACCTATTTCCAAAGCCATGTGTCAAAAATAAAAAAGAGGATGATAAGAAGACAAGATCAGTATTTACTGATTGTTTAAAGACTGGTCCTTTTACTTTACTTACCTTTGGCTTTGCGCAGCCAGTGCAATGTAGCATTATCCATTAAAAAGACCCGGTCAAGTTAAACTGTTGAAGCTTGCTCTTATTTTATTACGGATACACAAGTAGACAACAACGACAACGACCAAAGCAAGCATTCTTTACCTGGCCCAGCAATGCAATGTGTGGTGGTGGTGGTGATCTGGTGTTATAGGTGTGTTGTCTTTCTGTCCACAACATAAAAAATGAGAAGAACACACAGAACGAGAGAGAAAGAGAGACGAAGAGGAAAAACATTGTTTTAGACAAGCAAGCTCACTCATTTCAAATTTCAAAAACGATAAATGTTATAACTAGCTCGGATGATGAGAAGGAGCTCGTTTTGTTTGGGGTATGTCTGTCTGTATGTCTGTGGACAATTTTAATAATAGTTGCAGGAGTTTGTTGCGGAGATTCAAGGAGGAAATAATTTTATTCTCGATCTAGTCCTTTTCTGTTTATCAACAGCTTGTTTTGCTTATAAGTTAAGAAAATGTGTCGTATATAAAGGTTGACTTTTTTTCTTCTTCTTCTGTTATTCAGATTTAAAGACTTTGTTGTAATAACAATGAAAATAACAATAACAGAAACAAACGAGTTGTTGTGTAAAATAAAATAATGTTAGTAGAAGAAGAAGAACCTTCAACCTGTGTTGTTTCTGTTTGCTTGCATTACAGTGCAGCAGTAAAAGTCAAATTGTTGCATTTAAAGTTAAAAAGACTTGATCAAGCATGCTCGCGCGTTGTTAGTATTTCGTATATTTTTTTATGGAGGATTACGTGTGACAAGCAAGAAGTAAAGGCATTCGAATAAATTCAGTGGGGAGAAAAAAGTCTCTAGATTTAATTCTTATAAGTATTTGAATTTATACTATAATATCTTAAGAATTTGCGTAATTTTTTAAAATTATTTTATCAATAGATGAAAATATGCCTAATATGCCATAATAAAAGAAAATTTTAATAATTCCTGCCTTAATTGTTTAAACACCAATTTATTGACTAAACGTTTTGAAAATATTTATTTTCACCTATTTTTACTTTTTCCTCCTTTTCTCCAAATTCTACTCACCAGCATCAGCACACCACATAAAAAAGGATTTTGTTTGGTGGAGGTCCTCTCCTCTCATACCTTTTTGCTTTTTCTCTTGTCCAATTTAAAAAAACAAAATGCCCAATAATTATAAAGTTTTTTTTTGTCCCTGTTTCACTCTGTCGTCATTTAAAATGAGTCGACCTTATTGTTGCTTGTTATATAAATTTTTTTTATATGAGACACAAAAAATTATGTAACGTGTACCCTTGGAATGGATAAGAACAAGCAAGCAAGCAAGCAACAAGCCATCGAAAAAAAGAATCTTGCTTGTCACAATTTATATTACTCTTCTTGCTTGTTTCAGATTGTTTCAGTCGTAAACGTAAAAATGCTATGTTTATTATTTTACTATGATAGTTTATCATTGACGTGAGTGACTAACTTCCTTCTTACTCTTACCTCCGTTCAACTTCTCCTCGCAGCAATGGCAATGACGGCAATAAAAACAATGATACAAAACACTCGTCGTCGTCGTTCAGTCCTATTATTGAGCTTGCTTAACTTAAAACTTACCTAACTTCGCTTGATTTCGTCTTTTCATTTTATTTTATTTTACTCTGACTAAATTGAGAATCCTCAATCCTGACGCATGACGCTCGTTCTTGTTCTTCCTTCTTTCTTTTCTTCTTTAACAACCTTTCATGAAATCTTCATAATATTACGACGAGCTAAGGACACTTTTCTACTTGCTGCTTACTCTTTCTTCATCATTATTATTATAATGCTCATTCGACTTTATTCAATTGATCATGATACGATGATGATGATCATCATCATGAATTCTGTGTTTATGCTTAAACAAGTTCCAAAGAAGAAAATTGGTTGTCTCTTCTTCTTCCTTGGATTTTTTTTTCGAAAAAAATAAGAATGAGTTGTTTAAAAAGTAAGTCAGCTTTACTTTTACTGATCAGTGATCATCATTCTGAATTATTTATTTCTACATCACACAACCACGGTCATCATTACCGAATTGAAGCATTCTTTTTTGTCATCTCTTCTCTTCTCTTCCCAGCTAAATATTTCCCAATAGCATAGAAAAATGCTAATAATCTTGCTTGTTTGTATTGTGGTACAGTTGGGAAATAGATTGCCAGATAGATTTATGACTGTGAGCTGAGAAAAAAGGGATAAATATCGAAGGAAGCGAAATGAGAGTTTAGTTGGAGTTGGAGTGGAGCTTCTTCTTGCCTAATCCTTTTCTTCTTCTACTGACTGCTCAAGTGCTCATTGCTCATTGCTGCTCGCTCCATTCTCTTATCGATGAAAAAATTAATAATGTTGGCTTGTTTCATGGTTCATTGATAATGAGCTCAATGAGCCCAAGCAATGTATGTCATACCTGGATCCGGATGACGATCATGATGATCATGATGTTGATGATGGTAGCGTGATGTCGTAATACTTTTTTATTGACTTTGTTTGGGTATCTCAAGAGAGAGAGGCACACACAAGTTGTCCTATCCGATTATTATTCAAGCTGGAGACGACATAGGTATAGGAGAACAGCTCATTAATATCTGTGTGAGCTTTGCTGAGAAAAAATAATGATTGTCCCTTTTCCTTCCATGATGCGATGTTGTGTACATAAACTGGGAAGAAGAATGTCGCATCGAAAAGGAGGTAAGGTAAGGAAAGAAAGGACCC
>JAHZNJ010002670.1:0-16797 GCA_027744475.1 Lepidocyrtus cf. sotoi NNG-2020
TCGGGGCTCGGGACAGGATTGTCTGATTCTTTCACAAAAAGTCACTTTCCTAAAGTTTGTTTCATTACACCCCAAAGTGTTAATCTGCGACGAAGAATTAATCAAATTTCAGAAAAGCATACTTATATACGATTTAACAAAAGCTTTGTTCCAAAAGGTGTTATTTTAGCAAAAAAACAAAAACAAATGCAGAATAATATTCCAACCAGCCATCGAAACCACTTTTCATTTCCTTTCCCGACCAGAAAAATCATGCACAGTGTAAAAAAATTAAATGTTTTAGGTGAGGATTAGAATTTACTCTCGAAGGTAATAATTATAACACGCATAAAAGGTAGATCAAGGCAAGGAAGAGGTAAAAGCCTTTTCTCTTTCTCTCCTTCTCGGTAGCAAACGTGTTATTATATTATGATTATACGATTATTATTATTACCATCATAATGGAGAATGATGAAGTACAATTTTTATAGACTTGGGTTGTGTGCTGTGTTGTTATGTTGTGTTTGTGTTTGCACTCTGTTTATAAAGGTACACGTACGACGTACCCCGTATTTTTCTGAAAATTGAAAGGAGAGGCCCTCAAACTAGGTGGAAACAAACCGCCCTTAACTATGCTCATTGTTCAAGCACAAAAGACCACAAAGGAGCTGACAATTCTTCACAAGAGGGAGAGAGAAAGAGAAAAAGACTGTAAAATTGAATAAGTATTTGTTGTAATAGATGGTTTAGCTGTGTAAGTATATTACTATTACTTGCTATTGCCTTCTTTCTTTTACTTTTTTTCAGTTTGTCAGTTCAAGTCTTGCTCCTTCTAATAAGGCAATGCAGCTTATTATTGAAAACAAGCAAAATAAACGTATATAATGGTTATCATGTCTTTGTCCAAAAAAAGGAAATCGAAAAGACCATGTACATTCTAGATGAGGATGATGACGATGAAAGAACAAAAATGTGCATTAAAGAAATTGCGTTAGAAGAGATCCGTGTTATAATAGAACATGCATCAGATCAGAGAGAGAGAGAGAGAAGGAAAGGATGATATATTACCAAATTGAAAGAAACTTGTGCATAAGATTATTTTCAACAAAATAAATCTTTCAGAATGTCTTTTGTGTCACTTACTTACATTAACTGCTTTTTAAACTAAAGACATAGTGAATCAGTGAATAAATATTATTATGTGGGTAGTAGTATGAAATGAAGTACATATTTTCAAGTATAGTTTAGAATCCTCAATAGCAACAACAACAAGCATCATGCCCATTCAGGTGAGACAACAGAGCACATTTAAGGACAAATGTAGCCAAAAAAATTGGTAAATAATAGTATAATACCGGGGACGCATTATTGCTTTGTATATCTACGATAGAATCAAGGGACATGCCAGATGAGCGCTCATTTGTTTGGTTATTCGCCCACAAAAAATACCTAGTTTGAAAAAGAAGAAAAAAATGTCAAAAGCAAAGCAAAAAAAGTCGAGAGAAAAGCGAGATCCTCATTTATCAGGAATCAATTGCTTTTTTGTCGTCCTTTATTTGGCCGATGATGATAATGATGATCCTGCTGATGATAAAAATGGTTCGGCTCGATTCAATCTAGACTTTCTAGACGCTTTCCTAATTTCCTTTATTGGAAGACCGTATGCTTATAAAAAATGCGATACAAATGGTATCCATATTTTTTATCTCACAATCGATAAGTAGATTTTTATTTATTGCCTATTTCTGTAAGAAAATAATGTTTAAGCGTCTATTTTTGTCTATTTTTTCCGTAGTGTGAATAAATGTAAGGTGTAAGTACATGAATACTAAAACTATAATACCAATATTTTAAATTGAAAGTGAAAAATTAATTTAATTCTTTAGTTAAAGTTTTGCAAAATAGTTATGTACGTTTTATATTTTAGACGACATTTTATTCAAAAGTCTGATTCTGTCATTACCTGTTTATCGGTAGTTTATCCCTCAACTATAAAACTAAGCATTTTACCTTTATTACCGTTGCCGATTATACGAATTCACATTTCACAGATTTAGATAAGATAAATATTAGTTGAGCCGAGCTACAACAAAGAGCTGCCGTTTTGTCTTCCGATTTTTTTGAGCGATTCAAAGCAATGGCATGCGTATAACTATTTTTTTAAACAAAAAGATTTAAGCTGTTTTGGAATCACATTGCGATACTCCTTAACTACCGTGTGAGGAGAGAGAGGACTTCTACTCAACTACTAAAATTGAACAAAGAAACTTTCGTTTGCTTGATTTCATTCATTCTTTCTTCTCTCTTTTCACAAAGGACAACAATTCAGAATAGGATTGAAGAATAAGAAGAAGAAGAGGATTTTCACAGTCTATTGGCCTCGGCTCTATCGCCCATTTAGCGTCGGTTGTCCTTTTTTGTCAACCGAATAATAGATTATGAACTTACTGCCGGCAAGCCAATTTTTTGTCTTTTGTCACGGCAATAACATGGTTTGTATAAGGAGGGGGTCCTAATCACAACAATGTGTGAATTGACTTCATTCACTCACTCACTCCAGTTCAGCTGAACTGAAATCCAAATCATTACATTGTATAAAGAAAAAATGCGAAGTCCATCTTATTCTACACTTCATAATTTGTAAATGGTACTTATCAGCTTTTCAACAATATGTTTTCAAATATTCGTCTCGGAACAGACCAGAGTGCAATTTCCTTATATTGTACCAGAGAGTTTGAATGATCGTTTTCATTTTCCATGAACAATAAATGACTTTTCTGCCGTTCCTTGTAAGAAAATATATGAGTGAACAATGACTCACAGCACAGCAGCTACTATAAGTTTTCCAAAGGTAAAAGGACGGTTTTATTCCGAATACGGATCATCATTATAGAAGTCATCATCAGCTGTAAAATTAACTGACTGGAACTTACGACTCTCCGGCTATAATGATGGTGGCAGTAAAACTGTAGTTTCATGATGAGAATAAACATTATTTTTCTGGAACCCTGAAAAAAAGTTTCGCAGTGAAGATAAATGTTGAGAAAAAAAAGAGATTCTGGAATTGTGTATGAAAAGGTTTACTTGCTTAGAGTAAATTATGAGCTATGCAGCTATTTAAAATACTCAGGGAAAAAGATTTTCCATTGTAAGAATAATGGGATTATTGCAGCAGCAACAATAACAACAGATTTAAGTTTTTTGGAGCGTACAGTACTTTATATAGAGCGATTGATTTCAAAGTGGATTATCATTAAGAAAAGAATGAGCTGTTTGCTTGATTTGCTTCAGCTCAGCGTATTGAAAAAGGTTTTAAGTAAGAAATAATCTCGGATTATGACACTTTTTTCAGAAAGCTTCATTTAAGCTTCATTGAGTTTTTGTCTTCATAATCTCTTTCTCTCTTTTGCAAAACTGTTTTGTTTTTCCACAAAGGAAAATTATTATGAGATAAAAATATTACGATGATGATTATGATGAGCAGCGATGATGCGAAAGGGTGGCAAAGGCAAAGGTTTGTTTTTCTTATTATCTTGCTGTACTGGATGTTTTTCAATTCGTTTATGTTGGTCTTGGTCAGCCAGCAGCTATAGCAGAACCCCAACCACGATTTCATCTTGGGGAATCTGGTTCATGTCAAATCAAATGTACAAATACATATTTATTCATAATTTTTACTTTGTGCTTTGTGTACTGTGTGTGTGTGTAATATTTTTCCATGGGAGGTCCCACACAACTTTTATTTGAATCATCCCAACCCAAAACAGCTTTCCGAACAAATATGTGTGTAGTTTTGTCAAATGTAAATACTTTTTTTCTTACATAACTTTGAACTGATTTATACAATTGAAAAATATTTAAGACTCGTAAGCAGATTTTTAGACAACTAATTATTTTTAAGCATCACTGACTTAAGTAGATGTTATGAAAACGCATTAGTCCGACTGACTGTGAAGGAGAAAAAGGGTGTAGATTTCCCATTCAAGTATTATTGATTCGACGAAGTGTGTAGGTGAAAGAAAAACGGAGCTGATGAGGCAAAAAGGTGATATTCTCTGCTGGGTGGCATTCATTTTTAGGCAACTCCTTTTCAAACCTTGTCCTCCTATATATTAATTTTAATAAAAGAAACAAATGAACAATGCATCAGGTTTGAATGATATCATTTCCAAATTGTAATCGATAAAACAGAATTAATATCGTTTTATTTATTAGAACTCAGCAGACATCACACACAGGGTTGATTTGCTTTCATTCCCTCCTGACATTTAACATGAGAATAATTAAACTTGTTTGATTTTTATAGAGCATTGATCGCATGGAAGAGAAAGCTTGGAATATTATTTGCCAGTTAAAATTTGTGTTTGTCCTTCCCTTACTCCTGCGTAGGATGAGACATGTCAGTATTGAAATGAATCTCTTTTCTTCCATCTCACCAGCACCACTCATTCACTCTTTGACATTAAAACCATAAGTTAATGAATAGAATGAGAATGCGTAAAATAGTAAAAAAGCCTCCTTCTTTTTTACAAGTCATTTTCCATTTCACTCAGAAAAGGATTGTGGGATGTAGGCTAATTTTTTAATATCAATATACATAATACAATATCGTATTAGCGTATCATTATCATTATCAATCAATATCATCTTGGACTAATTTCAGTCACCCACACACCAAAGTACGCTAAACCACACACGCCTTCCTAGTAAAAAACAAGGTGAGGAGACACCCATTTCAATTGGTAACTTTGGGGTTCCTCGTGTAATATGTATACTCAGACAGAGCTGCCCACCTGCACAGAAGATTTCTCTTCTCTGGTAAATGCAAGACAGAAAGGTAAAAAGTGCCAGTCGTTTCCGATAGGATTCGATAATAGTGTAAATTGAATTTATGTAATATGAGGATGACCGCAAAAGTAAAGGTAAAGCCCTTTCTTTGCTTTGCTTTCCTAGAATATTGTATTCATCAGAGAAGGGGAGAGGAAAAATTGTAATGCTGTGGCTGTTCTGTTGTCGTCCTTTCTTTCTTTTCCTCCATTCATTAAAATTTACACCTTGTTTTCTCTTCGTGATATGATAACGATGATTATGCAGTTTTAGCCCCCTTTCTCCTTTTTCATAAATCAATATTGTCGATATAGATCGCATCACCTTCACCGCATCAGCTTCATTGCAAGAGAACAGAAACTTGTCATGAGACAGCACAAAATTGTATATTTTACAAAAACTTGTATATGCGAAGAATAAGGGACCTTTTGTACATCACAAAAATGGAATACAAATTAATAAAATGTATACTTTGCCTTCATACTTACGATGCATTACAACAAAAAATACACACATTTTAATTAGCACATGCTGGGAAAAATATTAGCTACATGTTGTTTATGTCAATAATTTATGTAAATACATAAAGATATGTACATATTTTTGTTTGTTAATAATTTTTAAATAAATTCGATTCCTAACAGAAGACAGCACAAAATTGTATATTTTACAAAAACTTGTATATGAAAAGAATAAGGGACCTTGTGCATCACAAGAATGGAATACAAATTAATAAAATGTAAACCTTGCCTTCTTACTTACTATTACTTACGATGCATTACAACAAAAAGTACACACATTTTAATTAGCACATGCTGAGAAAAATATTAGCTACATGTTGTTTATGTCAATAATTTATGTAAATACATAAAGATATGTACATATTTTTGTTTGTTAATAATTTAAAAATAAATTCTATTCCTAACGGATTATGTAACTGTTTTAGATAGATATTTATAGAAATTGTGGAAAGCCATATTTAATACAATTTTTTCCCTAAGTGCAGAGTCTGTTAAGACTAAAAATCAAAGCAAATTATTATTACTATGATTATTTTTCGCGATATTTAATTGTTAAACTTGGTGGCAGATTAAGAAGCAACACATCATAGCTATAACGCAACAAGAAGCTAGTAAATATTAGTATGTAACTGCAAACCTTTTATGTGTTAAAAGAAAGCATTTTATTCTCGAATGGGTATTGATAGAGATGGGTATAGATACACATATTTTTGCAGGTATAAAAACTTTACTCGCGTTGTAGCGTTATACTCGTATCATGACTTAAAGTATTATTATGGACCTACACTTCTGTGTTCAATGCAACGCAGTCAGGAGAAGAATGAATACCTTTTTTATAGAAAGGAAAGATACATAAATGAGCTTATAGCGTGTAGTAGAGTAGAGTTGATATCAAAAACTCCACCCGAATCCACAACCTTTGGGGATGGCTCTATGGAGCGCATAATCGTATCATGAGGATGGAACCTGAGCACCCTGACTCAAAAAGCCAGTAAAAAGTGAGCAGCCAACCACTCTCTCAATGCCAACTGTTTCCCTCAATGTGGGCTGGCAAATGTTTTACTCGCTCTGCATCTCCCATTATACACGTAATGTAATTGAAATGAATAGAAAAACTTCTCTCTCTCTCGCTCTCCCTTTTAGCTTTAGAAGCATTTCTTTCTTCCTCTTCTTCTTCTTGCTTTTGATGCTCATTTCATTACAAAATGCTCGCTCACGAGCGTGTTGCGTTGTTTTGTTGATTGTATGAATCGTATTGCCTGCCTCCCTGTCGACGATCCTGTTGTTGTTGTGCTTTTCATTTTACTTTAATGCTAAATGTTTGTAAGAAGGCTTTAAGAAGATAAATGTTGATGATGATGTTGATGAAAGAATAAAGCGTACCTTTCCTGAATCTGCTAAACAATAGTGTAATCCTGTTAAAACTTAAAACAGAAGTGATATTCAAAGCAAGCTTATATGCTTAGGAAATCTGATTATAATTTGCAACATTGCAATCAGAAACCTCTTAACTCTTCCTTAAACTATCATTAATTAAAATTATGAATCTTCTAACCAAGACACTATTTTTTTGCTTTCAATATACTTTACACAAACAAGAAAAAATAGCCAACACATGCTTCCAATTTCTAATAGTTTCGGAATAATTTACAAATCAATTGGAACATGTAAAAAATCATAAACCAAAACCAAAATTGCAAGTATATATTTAATTACATAACCTTTTTGGAGTAATTACAATCAGGTTTAATCGTCTAATAATAATATGCTGTAGTTTAAAAGTCAGTAGAAAAGTTTTTTCTCCACACACTAAATAGGTGATGAAATACAAAGAATCTACCCATATTACTATATTAAACTATCGTTTCATCTCTTCTCTGACTAGTTTTCTTTTTTGCTTATAAAATAATCTACAAGCTCGCATCTAGTTATGATTATCATCGGTCCGCAATTTCTGCATGGCAGCTGAATTTCTCTCTCCTCTTCTTCTACCCTTCTTGGTCAAATACAGGGAATACCTTTGTTTCACCTTTTTACCTATTATACGCATTTTACTCCAGGTATATGATTAGATAATCAACTTTTGACATCAAATTCATACGTGTAACGTCCGCTCTTCTCAGCTTATTTATTTATTCGCTGGCAATAATAATGTTGCTGATGATAATATGATGGGAATCTCACTCCTCTTTCCTAACTCATTCAAGCTTTTCACACACATGTGCAGCAGCAAACACAACAGCAGGAAAACACTTTGGCGTATTCAATTCAATGTATGAAGTGAAGTCACTCACTCACAATGTGAATTGTGAACGCGAAGATCATCGTTTTTTCTGTTATGTCTGCCCCAATCCATGTTACATCAGAATTGCCAACAGAATAGGAGAGGAGAAGGATTGTAGTAAAGAATGAACCCGGTTCGTTGTTATTAGACGGACGAGACGGACAGATATTGTTTTTGGCTACAACAGCTTTTGTTGTAATACTTCAATTGAAAAGTAGCGAGATATTTGCTTGTACTTTGTACTTCGAACTACGTTTACATTTGCACTCTTCTTCCTTTTACTTTACTATTCCCTATTTATTTTTGCTTCATCAAAAGGGACAGAGGCAGACCGCGGCGGTGGTATGGTGATGTGACTGGCAAGAGCGCTGTGGTTGGCTGTGCATTTTACTTTCTTCTTTAAAATAGTAACGCAACGTTCGTTTGCTCGTTCGCTCATTTGACTCACACAAAATAAAAATCTTTTTTACTTATAATACAGAGAACATAACGTTTTTGTATAATATTATCTATCTTCTAACCATGTGTCTCTCAGCAGTAGCAGCCAACTTTTTACGCAGTGACGGAGTCAAGTCGGAGTAGTAGTTGGTTTTGGTTATCTGCTGGTTAATGTTGAGTAGTTGTGATAGTTGTGAGCTTTATTTTGAAAGCTAAGCATCACATCACGTCCTCCAAACTCTATAAAAGTCTAAATATCGTACATTCATTCGGTACGAATCAGTTTGTAACTTTCAGGCAGGCAGGCAGGCTTTCCCTGTGAGCAATATAAACTGACTTGAGAGGAAAAGCTGTCTGATTATTTCTCGTAACGTAACGTTACATTTCTAATTGGAAGTCTTCTTGTTGCTCTACTACTCCTACTTTGCTTTAAAGCTTGTGTGTGGTGTGATGTCACTTTTATTTAATAATACCCCTTTTTAGAAACAAAGTGAATTTTAATGTGAGAACCGAGCTAGACTTTTAATCGCTTTTGTTCATCCACACACAATTATTTCGCCATTAAATGTCAAAAGTTATATAGAACAACCTCATAAAAGAAAGTAAATACCCAGTTTATTGACTTCCCCCTCTGAAGTTTCAAAGAAGAAGCAACAGCACAGCAAAAGCAAAAGAAAAAATCTCCTTACAATAATAGCATTTGCAAAGAAAAGGACTTGAAAAGTTGAAAGAAAAAAAATCTGGACAAAAGGGGAATATTATTATTATGAAGTTCTCTTTCTAACTTGTTTAAATACGCATACCTAATACAAATCCTCCACTTCTCAGCTCCGCGAACAATTCAAACAATACATTTGAGTTGATATAATAAGCTGCTCAATTTTTTTTATTATGTCACATACTTTTTCAAAGGCTTCTTCTTGACAGAATACAAAGGAAGAAAAGAAGAGACGAAGGGTACTCTCCTTCGTTCCTCACTCATCATTTGACTTTATACGAATGTTATTCTCGGAGTCTTAAAAGAAAGCTCTAGAACTCAAACCAAACAAACTTACACTTACGTGAATTCTGTTTCTCATTGACAAAATAAAAAAAAAGTGAACAATCCGTTTTTAGTGAGTGAGTGAGTGAGTCGAAGGACCTGACCTAACCACTTTTATGAGAGTTTGCTCATGTAAGTTTTCATAACAAGAACATCATCTTCTTGAACAGACTCCCTTTTTATCTAAAGTTTGTGTTGGGTTTGTTGGATATGTATGGAAAGGGTACACGTCTTGTGAGAAACTTCTCTGTCTGAGCTCCGTTTACCTACTTACCTTACGCTTGGACCCTTTCAGATGACTGAACACATTATATGAGCTATTAATTGTGAGTGGGGCACTCAGCTGAAGAAGATCCTCTTCATCTTCTCCAGAAAGTCCAGTCGCTCGAAGTCTCTCCTCCTTCACAGTAATTCTGATTCTCTCTGCTCCTTACTTTACTATTATTACTAGTAATGGGAGTACATTATACAATTCAGTTTGGGTAGTGAACTTTGTTGAATTGAATCGAATGTTCGTGTTTTTATTATTGTTAAGTAATGTTGTATAAGAAGGGCAGTATAATAAATATAATATTTTCTTGAGGACACCCCATTCCATTCAAGACTGACACTTATAAACAAACTTTTCACTCCACAGTTTCTCCTCATTCTTTGTGTGACTGTGGTGGTGCGTGGAAGTAAAGTGGCTACTTTTGTGAGTGTGTATGTGTGCGAGATATTGTGTTGGAAATTATTTTTATGTGCTGAACAAGGTGGAGAGATTCTTGAAAATAAAAATGAATTGAGATTGAGAGTCGAGTACGAGTGCAAAAATAATTTTTTTGTTTGGGAATCTTCCCACAATCCCGTCAACCTGTTATTGTTGACTTGACTTTTGACTCTTTTTTATAAGTGGAAAATGATTAATAATTGACTTAAAATTAAAAAATTGAAAAAACGACAGAAATTTAATTTTAACTGTTTTTGTGAAATGTGGAGTTAATAAATTAAATTGACAATTTAGCAATTAAAGGCTATCAGACTGAGCAGCCATTTTTCTATTAAAAAAACTTTCATCTTTAAAAAATTAAAATGATTCTCGGAGCAATGGGAGATGCTGGAGGGCTGCTGTCCGGGCCCAATTTAATGGGCGGTGCGGGTCTGTCCTCTGTCACATCTATGGGCACATTAGCCCTTGGACCACCCTCCCCTAATCCCATTCTTCCATCTTTTGGATTCACGCAAGAGCAGGTAACAATAATTGATTTGTTGTTGATAAAAAGATTTTTTTATCATTATGAGTTCATTATGATGACTTCATCCTCTGGCTTTTTTTTATTTCGTGCATAGCATAAAATAAACCAGGGTAAAGTTCATTGACGAAAGCGACGTAGCCAATATTGGCTACGTCGCTTTCATCAATGGGTAAAGTTAAATGTTGAAATGCCTTTGTAAAGTTTATCTAATCAATTTCCATCCACAGTTTATTTTATATATTATTTTGTCTTATACCGCACCGGTTTGTTTAATCTAACTTTCTTGGAAAGGCCGCCACTTTTTATTTTATCAAGATTAAATATTTTGTTTACATTGTGACCTGTCCTCAGAGCGTATTTACTTTTTTTCAAGAATGACGTGTTTATAGTAGTTAATATTGAATGAATCATGAAACGCATAAAAATAATATTCCTTCCCAAACGTTTCAAGCCAGTATAGCACTACTATGCCACCAAGCAAGGCAATCCCCATTTCTTGTCATACTCATCTTAATGCCCCAATGAATCATCTCTGTGATACAGTTTCCTTCCTACCAAAAAGCTTAACTTGATCTGTTAGAAAAATTACAATTTCACCAGCAATAACACATTTACAAAGATTGAAGTTTTAAACGGTCAGCTTAACAATTTTTATAACGTTTTAAGCACTAGAAGTGTTTATAATACTTAACCTCACCTCACAAAGAAAATGGAACTGCCATTCCAACACAAAATTCTCAAACTTAAAACTTCCAAAATGTTTTTTGAGTCAAAGAGATTCGTAGCTCCAGTTCTACTTACTTACTTATGTACATCTTGAATATTGTAATAATTATTTCAAATCGTCACCGGATTTATGAATGTTTACACGAGTCCGTTTGTTTTTCCAAGGGGAATTGTAGCTGTCAAAATGTGTTCTTATTTAGGAGGTTGGTTATTGAAGACAGAAAGTTAATTGCGTACTTACGGAGCCAAATCTTATGTATATTTTTCAGACATTCTTTGACTTCTCTGCTGAAAAATCTAAAATATATCTAGATCTGGTTACAAAATGTATGTTAACTATTTATGATGGTAGTTTTCAGAAAATGTATCGAAATAAACAGGACTAGACTATGCATTTTTTGCAACAAAACATAAAAAATATTGCCTGTTTGTTCATAAAATCAAATCCTTCCTTCTTAAAGTAAAATGTTTTAAGCTTTGTTGATTTTTTAAACTTAATTTATTTATTTGCAGGTTGCTTGCGTATGTGAAGTGCTCCAACAGTCAGGAAATATGGAAAGGCTGGCTAGATTTCTATGGTCTTTGCCGGGCTGCGAAAAACTTCAGAAGAATGAGAGTGTCCTCAAAGCAAAAGCCGTTGTTGCGTTTCAACGGGGAAATTTTAAAGAGCTGTATAAGATTTTGGAGTCTCATCAGTAAGTGCACATATATGTAAAGAAAGTTTGAAATTGTAATTCAAACTATAATTTTAGTGATTGATAATATATAAAAATTTAACCATACTTTTTAGGTTCTCACCTCATAATCATCCCAAATTACAAGCTTTATGGCTCAAGGCCCATTACATTGAGGCTGAAAAGCTGAGAGGTCGACCTTTGGGAGCTGTTGGTAAGAAAAATGAAAGAATAAAGAATGTTCATTCAAAACATTTTTATCGTAATCTTTTTTTAAAGCAATTTCGCTTAAATTATTTCTCTTGAATTTTTCTTCTTCTTCTTGTTTTGTGTATTTTTGCTGTTGAAATATTACTTTCTTTAATTTTTCATACATAATTTATGAGATATTTAAAGCACATTAAATTTCCTTCTTTATAAATTCCACAATTTCATCAGTAGAGAATTACTGCATGAATGATACAACCATAACTTTCCATTCATTTCCTGTCCATTTCATTTTCATTTTCACGATAGGGTTTTATGCTAAATTCCTAAATTGATGTTGTTTTGTTGGCTTTAGAAAATTTTCTCTTCTACTGGGGAAAATATTTAGGCATTAACTAAACAAGTTGTAATTTTTATCTTAAATGAAATTTGTATGAGTGAGCAAACACGGTTCAGTGCTCTTTACAAAATACAAACTCATTTCATACTAAAAAGATGTTTCATCAGTTAAAAAGCTTATCCGCACTTTATTATCAACAAAAAGAACTTTTTAAACTTAACTGCTGCCACAAAGTAAAAGAAAAAATGACAACGCTTGCCAACCTTGATGATGTTGATGTTTCTTAAACACATTTATCAATCTTACTCAAGTTAAAGTCAGCCTATTATTATTGTCGGGTGGTGGCAGAATCCAGAAAGAAGTAGAAAAAAATTAAGGTTGAATTTTTTTTAAAAGTCAAACTTTTTATACATATTAAATCCATCATTGCTTCTGATGTGTGAGCTAACGCGATGTTTTGTCTATTACCAAAACACCCTATTATGTCATCTCATCATGATGGCTGTTATTTCAACCATTGCATAGATTATTACGGGGGGAAAGGCGAGAAACAACTCGTAAAGTAAGATACTAGTGAGTGAAACAGAAAAATGGTGAGTGAGTGAGAGTGTGGAGGTCTTCCCCTCTTTTGACTTTGACTTCCATTTCTATCATAAAGCAAGAAAAGGAGTAAGTAGGCAATGTATTATATTATTATTATTTGAATGCGCACTTCATCATTCATAATAAATAATAATATAAACTGCTTTTTGACTCCATTAACTCATTCTCTTCGCCGTGATTTCATTCGCCTCGTGTGATAATGGTGGCTTTTTGTTTGTTGCTGGAATTGTTGAATCAGATTATGAAAATGTTTCAGTAAGTAAGTAAATCCATGTCACTTTTTCACACTCCACTCCGCCATACATAAATAATCTCAGGTCTAAAAAAGCGAGTAAGCGAGTGAGAGGCTAAAAATTCGTTGTACTCGCGTTAAAAAAAGTCAAGAGAAAATAATATGAGCCTCCTCACAAAAATAAAATGAAATGTTTCAAAGGAATGTGCTCACAATAATAAATATAACGGATCCTCATAAACTTCTAACTGTGTAGTAGCAGAGAATGTTGCATGAATGGAGCAGAAAATGAATTGCAATTTATGGCATTAAATAACAGTAGGCACATTGTAGTCAATGATCGTTCATTATTATTATGGCTGTTTCATTGAAGCGCACTACCGCAAAGAAGAAACAACACAACAGCAGCAATTTAGACTTTAGACTAAAGCGCTGCTATGCCGCAGCAGTAGATAAGATATTTTGCGGAAAACTAGAGAGATAAATACGTGACGAGAGGTCATATTTCATCGCGAAGTAATCTATACTTGACTAGATTTTCAAAATATCTCTGAAATGAGAGAGCATTACTTATCGTTAGTTCTGTTTGGGATGGAGATCATGTATGCGCCTTCCTTATTCTCATTTATCTTTTACTAGATACGATAAAATTGTTTTTGGCAATTTAATAAAATGCAGTAGTAATGCAATAATGCGATGCATCTAGAGCTCTATAGCATAGCAAACATAAATAATAACAATTATTATGTTTTGGCGGAAGGAAAGTAATAAATTTTAAAGTATTTTTTGGTGTTGTCACAATATTGATTATTTATTTCCTCGTTTATTTACTCTCTTCCCCCAAGTTACGTTAAATATTGAATTAATGGAACTTTCACAGGTAAGAAGAATTATATTTCATTTTACATATTATTATTTTTAAAAAAGTAGTCAAAACTGAACAAAAAACTTTCCCCTCATCATCATACTTTTATTATTGTGAATCCGTTCTTGGTATTTTTGCTGCTGTTCTGTTACTTTTCTAACTTAACCTTTTCCTTCTCCTCCTCCTCCTGTTCTGGTATGGTTTTCATTACTTTTTGTTATGATGTAAGTGATATTTTTTTAAAAAGGAATGAAACTTGATAGCCATTATTATGATCATGCATTAATTCATGAAAAACTATTTTGGAATCGATACTTTTTTCTTGCTTGAAACCTACGTACATACTTACTTAGGTACGTTTACTAACAAATATGTGCATAAAAATATATTTTTTAATAATAATAAGCGTAGGTTGTTAGTGGAATAGTAGATTTAATCTGTTTATTCTCCAAATATAACGGTGAAGTTATACCCAAATATAGATTTAATAGAAGAACGAAAAAAATCTCTGGCTATTTTCATTTTCACATCAGATTCTGGCATCCATCATGAGACCAAGTCTTTGTTATTAAAGTTTGTAGTAGAAGACGAAATGATAATCGCTTTGTTCATTTACTGCTCCCGCTGTAGTTGTTTTACTAATTAGGTTAGACAAACTTTGCATTTATTCTTATATTTATTAGAAACAAGCATAATATTTTTATATTCTACGTCAGGTTGTGTAGGAGGCATCTCAATTTTCACTGCATACATCAAAATGTTTTTAGTTTTTTTACGTTTTAGTAGCCAAAATCCAACTAAAAGTATCAATTATCAGTTTAATAAATATTTAAATGGGGGATATAAATGTTTGTTGCAATTGTTGCAATCTAAATCCCACTATCCCAGAAGGGCCATAATAATATTGTTATTACGCCGGTGTTGAGAGCTCGTAAAATATTGAGTTTCATTGAGCAATGAGCAAGCAAGCAAGCAAAAGGAGTCTTGACGAAACGAAACTACTTAGCGAAAAGTAGCAGCAGCAGCAGCGGAGCACCTTTCTTTTTAAAAAAAACAAGAAAATATGTTTCAAAAATAAATATTTTTTGTTTGTATGAATCACTTATATAAAATTTAAAAGACTTCTTTTGCGAAAGCAAAATAAAAAATAGTAAACATTCAAAGTTGTGGCAGAAGATCATCATCAGAGATGTGGATGTGGGTGTATGGAAAAGTTAAAAATTTATATTTATTCATTGGTTTTTGCTTTATAGCAAAAAAACTACATAATCTTCCAAAAGCAATGTTTTGCTCGGCTTCAACCAATTTTCAACTAGTTTAGCAAATGCACCCGTGCAAGCAATGCAGCAAGCAACATCAGCAGAAAATGTTTTTCCGCGTAAAATCACATAATTTATGAGCGTATCTTTCAATTTTTATTCTTCCTATGTGGAATATTCACTCTTCGATAGCTCGTCGTTAAAAAGTTGCTTGCTTTAGCGCTGTTAATATTCCGAAGAAATATGAGGCTAAATGGAACAAATCGACGGAGAGAGAGAGAAAATGTAGTTGTAGTTTTGGAAGTGTTCCACTTTTTGTCATATTTCTTACGAAGAAACCGATCATCATGATATTCCATACGACGGTTGTTGGAAAGTTGCAAAAATTTGCAATTTTCTCTCTCTCTTCATTTTTTACAAATACTAAATACTAGTAAGTAAGTCAACGAGATAAATAATGTCCAAGGATCTACTATTCAGTCAGAAATATGCTGCTGGGTTGTAAATCACATATTAGGTTGCCCCCACTTGGCATGTTATTGGCACCATATCATAGAATATCAAATTGGATCATAATAATAATAACGAACAAACAACAACGTTACTTCAGCATTCTCTCTCTTCCTGTGTGTGCGGAGAGAAAACTAATCAGTTTCCTCTCATTGCAAATTGCATATTTCAATAACCAATAAGAAACGCATTAAGGACGAAATTCTAGTAAGCAAGTGAAGATAAATATCTTTAAGATCTTTGCCAAAGAAAACTTCCAATCTTCCAAATCAACAACATAGATAAGTATCCTGTTCCTTCTCTCATTTTTTCCTCTTCATAAATTTGTACGGGAGAAAGGAAAAGAACGAACACTTTTTAAATATAACAGCACCACCACAGTGGTAAAGTAAAAGAAATGGAAGGAAAAGGAAGGGAATTATAAAAAAGGACGGAAATGTGAAGTTTTCTTCTTCAATATTTGTTCCAACAACGATGCATCAAAATTACATTTACTATTGATGGAAACTCGTAGGAAAAACAAACTTGGTTTTTGCTTTACTCTTTTTCAAGTGAGGAAGAGAAGAATAAAAAGCGCCTTTCTTCTTTCATTTCGTAAAACCAAAGAGAGTGCAAGGATAGAGTTTTAGGAGGATTGACAAAGGATGCTGCTGTTCATCAAGTTGATGATGTTGATAGTTGCCCATTGTGGGTGGCAAAAGTGTGAAACCCGATACCCAGGCTCCTTACTGAAAAAACCAAAAAAAATCCTGCTTGGTTGACTGTTTGTTCTATCTGCATTCCCTTCGTCAGCTGAATAAAAACAGAAAAGCATTCGTTCACTACTTTCGTTCAAATGACTTTGTTTCTTTGCCATTCCATTCCTTCTAGTAATTTTCAAAATAGTTCATTTTCTACTGCATGTTTGCTTAGACTAGACACAAAACTACAACTTCGAGAGTACTTTTCAGTTCCAGCTCAGTCATTTTTGTATTTTGTATTTGTGTGTACACATGTTGGGAAACTCCTTCCCTGAATTGACGTGGTCATATAGTGAAAAGGATTCACACATGAGT